>CAUDMG010001610.1:822500-859264 GCA_958450375.1 Homarus gammarus | reverse complement strand
AATTTTGGAAATTTTCGGAAAATTTTGGATATTTTTTGGAAAATATTGGAAAAATTTCGGAAAATTTTGGAAAATTTCGGAAAATTTTGAAAAATTTTCGGAAAAATTTGGAAAATTTTTGGAAAATTTTTGGAAAATTTTTTAAAATTTTTTGGAAAATGTTGGAAATTTTCGGAAAATTTTGGAAAATTTTTGGAAAATTTTGGAAAAATTTCGGAAATTTTTGGAAAATTTTTGGAAAATTTTGGAAAATTTTCGGAAAAATTTGCGAAAATCTAGGGAAATTTCTGAAAAATCTAGGGGAATTTTTGGAAAATCTGGGGAAATTTCTGAAAAATCTAGGGAAATTTTTGGAAAATCTAGGGAAATTTTTGGAAAATCTGGGGAAATTTTTTAAATTTTTGGAAAATTTGTTGAAATTTTTGGAAAATCTAGGGAAATTTTTGGAAAATTTTTGAAAATTTCCCCAGATTTTCCAAAAATTTCCCTAGATTTTCCAAAAAAATCCCTAGATTTTTCAGAAATTTCCCCAGATTTTCCAAAAATTTCCCCAGATTTTTCAAAAATTTTTGGAAAATTTTGGAAAAATTTCGGAAAATTTTGGAAAATTTTCAGAAAATTTTTGGAAAATTTTCGGAAAATTTGGGAAAAATTTTGGAAAATTTCCGAAAATTTTTGGAAAAATTTGGAAAATTTTTGGAAAATTTTGGAAAATTTTTGGAAAATTTTTGAAAATTTTTGGAAAATTTTTGAAAATTTTTGGAAAATTTGGGAAAATTTTTGGAAATTTTCTGAAAATTTTTTGAAAATTTTGGAAAATTTTTGGAAAATTTTGGAAAATTTTTGAAAAATTTTGGAAAGTTTTTGGAAATTTTCTGAAATTTTTTTGAAAATTTTGGAAAATTTTCGGCAATTTGGGAAAATTTTGGAAAAATTTCGGAAAATTTTGAAAAATTTTGGAAAATTTTTGGAAAATTTTCGGAAATTTTCCGAAAATTTTGAAAAATTTTCCGAAATTTTCCAAATTTTCCAAAAATTTTCCAAAATTTTCCAAAAATTTTCGGAAAATTTTCGGAAAATTTTTGGAAAATTTTCGGAAAATTTGGGAAAATTTTGGGAAAATTTTGGAAAATTTTTGGAAAATTTTGGAAAATTTTTGGAAAATTTGGAAAAATTTCGGAAAATTTTGGAAATTTTTCTTAAAATTTTTGGAAAATTTTGGGAAAATTTGGGAAAATTTTTGGAAAATTTTGGAAAAATTTCGGAAAATTTTCGGAAATATTTGCGAAAATCTAGAGAAATATCTGATAAATCTAGGGGAATTTTTGGAAAATCTGGGGAAATTTCTGAAAAATCTAGGGAAATTTTTGGAAAACCTAGGGAAATTTTTGGAAAATCTGGGGAAAGTTTTTAAATTTTTTGAAAATTTTTGGAAATTTTTGGAAAATTTTTGGAAATTTTTGGAAAATTTTTGGAAATTTCCCCAGATTTTCCAAAAATTTCCCTAGATTTTCCAAAAAATTCCCTAGATTTTTCAGAAATTTCCCCAGATTTTCCAAAAATTTCCCCAGATTTTTCAAAAATTTTTGGAAAATTTTGGAAAAATTTCGGAAAATTTGGGAAAATTTTCGGAAAATTTTTGGAAAATTTTCGGAAAATTTGGGAAAATTTTTGGAAAATTTGGGAAAATTTTTGGAAAAATTTGGAAAATTTTCGGAAAATTTTGGAAAATTTTGGAAAAATTTCGGAAAATTTTGGAAAATTTTGGAAAATTTTTGGAAAATTTTGGAAAATTTTGGAAAATTTTTGGAAAATTTTGGAAAATTTTTGGAAAATTTTGGAAAATTTTTTGGATAATTTTGGAAAATTTTCGGAAAATTTTTGGAAAATTTTTGGAAAATTTTGGAAAATTTTTGGAAAATTTTTGCAAAATGTTTGCAAAATTTTTGCAAAATTTTTGCAAAATTTGGGAAAATTTTTGGAAAAATTTCGGAAAATTTTGGAAAATTTTTGGAAAATTTTTGGAAAATTTTGGAAAATTTTGGAAAAATTTCGGAAAATTTTGGAAAATTTTGGAAAATTTTTGGAAAATTTTGGAAAATTTCGGAAAATTTTGGAAAATTTCGGAAAATTTTGGAAAATTTTTGGAAAATTTTGGAAAAATTTCGGAAAATTTTGGAAAATTTTTGGAGATTTTCCAACATAGGACTTCAAACACATCCAACGAAGCCCGTGTTGACATCAGTGCTCGAGGATTCTGGACGTGGGGACAGCGAGCCTTCTTCAACATCAGGATTTTTGATCCCATGGCCGCATGTCACCGTAACTTAGCTCTCGATGCTGCACACAGGAGGAACGAGAACGACAAGATAAGGGCATACGGGGAGAGAATTCAGAACGTTGATCAAGGCAGCTTCACTCCTCTAGTGTTCACAGCCTCTGGTGGGATAGGACCAAGTGCAAGATGCTTCTACACCTGACTCGCGGAGGTGATATCCAAACAGAAGCGGCAGCCCAGAAGTTATGTTACAGCCTGAATGAGATGTCGACTGTCCTCTCCCCTTCGGTCGGCTTTGCTCTGCCTCAGGTGAACAAGAGCTTTGGCCCCAAAGCCGACAACAGTTGCCGATATTGACTATGAGGCTACAGTCACTGATCTGCGGCTCAACTAACTCAACACAGCTAGGATAGCTACTTACGTATTAGGATATTAATATTTAGGTAGTATAATGGTGGCGAAGGTGTGGCTATTGGGACCTTTGGTGGTAGTGGTAGTGGATGGTGGTGGTGGGAGTAGTGGGTGGTGACGGTGGTGGCGGTAGTGGGTGGTAACGGTGGTGGCGGTAGTGGGTGGTGGCGGTGGTGGTAGTAGTGGTAGTGGGTGGTGTAGTGGGTGGTGGCGGTGTTAGTAGTGGTAGTGGGTGGTGGTAGTAGTGGATAGTGGTGGTGGTAGTAGTGGTAGTGGGTGGTGGCGGTGTTGGTAGTGGGTGGTGGTAGTAGTGGATAGTGGACTAGTGTTGGTAGTAGTGGGTCAGGATAAATATTAAGCGATCCAAAGGTAAAATTTTCATAATCATAAACTATTCATTGTTATTTAAGATCATGAGAAGTATCCAAATGTTCTTATATTTGCTTAAATAATGAAGAAAATTTGATCTGAGAATCTTGTGGCAGTCCCCGTTGTAGTTCAGTTGCCAATTCATTCATATAATTTCTTCATTATTTAACTAAATATACGAATTTTTTAAAACTTCTCATGATCTTAAATAACAATGAATAGTTTATTATCATAAAAATTCTACCTTTGGATTGTTTAACATTTATCCTGACAGTAATGCAGCCGAAAATAATTCCACCATTCACAATCACCTTTACATACGACCTTACTCTACCAAGTATTGCCAGGTAAAATTGTCACTACGAGACTCAGGTTGGGGTCTCTGGATCTTTGGCTGACTGTACAGATAATGTGGGTGGTGGCTTGGCAGTATGAGAGGAAAAACATACACACACCACTCCCGCCACACGCACACACCACTACAGACACACACACATGCGCACACGCACCACTACAGACACACACACACACACAGGGGTACAGGGGTGAACCTCTGTTAAAGTGTAATTATCGATGAGATTGCTTTTTCCTCGTTCAATTTTCGGGGAACGCCTGAGAGAGAGAGAGAGAGAGAGAGAGATCCTTGAAAAAGTTGATGAAGGAGAGAGAGGGTGGAATAGGTGGATGTAACAGTGATTGAGATAGACAGGACATAGATAGAATGTACTGTATGTAGGTAGTAGGGTAGATGAATGTATATGTTAAACAGAAAGAGAGCAAAAGAGCGAGTGAGAGAATGAACGAAAGAGAGATAATAAAACGTAAAATAAAAGAACATAGGAGCTTTGATAAAACAAATTAAGATGGTGTCTGATTTTCTCCTGCCACACACTAGAAGCTCAAGAGCCCCTAGAGTAGAAAGATAATTTTTTTCCCTCGCTTAATTGTTTGAATTATGTTACGATACAAAGGCGGGTTCTTAAAAGTTAGCACAATCATTTTTACTCCCTAACTAGTGATGTGAGAACGCATCTAACTGGTTCCGCTTACATTACCACATAAATACGGATTCTCATAGTTTAATATATACACTCATATGCAGACTCTGGTATCAAACATCAGATGTATTCTAATTAAAACAAATATGTATTGACTCTTAAGACCATCAGGACTATTGCCCCAGGTACAGTTGCGGAAATGTGTTCCTACACCCCCTGTGGTAGCCCGTGTCTTTAAACGGCCAACCTATAGGACCTATAGCAAACCTATCGACCAATCATACCCGTCGTTATAGGACCAATACCCATTCATTCATAAATAGTGATACTACTACTACTACTACTACTATTGTGCCGTTGACGTCTGGAGACACGGGTTACCTGAGGGATGCAGGAACACATTACCGCAGCTGTACCAGACAATAAAGCTTTTCCTATTAAAACAAGTACACACCGACTTATTACACCTCCAGGACTATAGACTCAAAAGTCACTCAAATACCAAATACAAAATATCTATTTTTTTTTAAATAAATACACATCGGCATAAAGGGATTGAAGCTTCCTCGATATATTTTTTTTCTTAATCCACAAAAGATAAACTTAGCAGTATTTAATCCTCTCCCTCTCTCAGAAAATAATTCCCGAGTACGATTTGCGTTTTTTCGAGCCCGATAATCTTGAAGTGTTAATGGACACGGAGGCGACGATCTTCAATGGAATTCTGATGTAGAGAAGTGGTCATTTGTATTTTTTGATAATCCGCAGCTGAGTATAAGAAAACTCTAAATCATTGAATACCAAACGACTTATAATTTTACGAGCATGGGGGCGTGTAGACATGATCACAGACATGTAGGGATATTAGGTGACATGTGGACATACTAACACGTACACATAACACATTAACACGTTCACATACACACACTAATATGTTTATATACAAACTAACATCTTGACACACACACACACACACACACATTAATAATCAAAACAGAAAACGTGAACGAGAAACTCAGGTCCAGCGGCCGGTCCCCCCCCCCCCCCCCTCCCCACACAAAAAGATCATCTCAGTGTTTCCCTTTGAGCGAAAACTTTTAATCCGGATGAATAGTGAAACATCAAAGTCTGGCGGAGCTTCATAAGGGAGTCGTTTTTCTCCTTCTGCCCCCATAACAGAGCCTCGGTGGAGATTGGTTAACAGAGCCTCGGTGGAGAGTGGTTAACAGAGCCTCGGTGGAGAGTGGTTAACAGAGCCTCGGTGGAGAGTGGTTAACAGAGCCTCGGTGGAGATTGGTTAACAGAGCCTCGGTGGAGAGTGGTTAACAGAGCCTCGGTGGAGAGTGGTTAACAGAGCCTCGGTGGAGATTGGTTAACAGAGCCTCGGTGGAGAGTGGTTAACAGAGCCTCGGTGGAGAGTGGTTAACAGAGCCTCGGTGGAGAGTGGTTAACAGAGCGGTAACGCGCCTAACTCTCACCAATATGCTAAAAAAAAGAATGAAAGAGAGAGTTATCGTGAATGTGTTAGCTAGAGTAGGGATAATAAGTTAATCTTGTAAGTGTGGCCGAGAATACGAACAGCATTTCCTGAGTCATATCTTCCTTAATAAGTAGTTTTCTTTGTTTGTAATGATGGACCGTTTTCTCTTATAATATTGGGGTAACAATTTTATATATCGTACCAGTGTTTCGTTTATACTCTCATTATAGTAACACTCATCATATTGTCACACTCACTCGTTATACTCAGTCATTGTATTCATATTCAGTTTCACTAAAACTTTGGTTCATACTCGTTCATTCTGATATATACACTCAACACTTCCATCCATAATCATCCTCATATTCACGTTCATATTATTACTCATATTCATACTCATTATCATAGTAATACTTGCTCATAATGATTATCTTAAACAACATCCATATACTCAATTTCACATCAATATTCCTCACCACACTCACACACATGTACGTATTCACACACACACAAGATGAGACTGTGGGGTATGGGGATATTTGGTTCACACTCAGGATGGGGTGGAGAAAGGAAACTCACAATGTGCTCTCTGTATGCATGTTGTATTGGATGTACAATGTAGCTTGGTGCTGGGAAGGCAGCATGGTTACAAGCGTGATGTGGAGAGAGCTGGTTGGTGAGGGTGCTCAGAGGAGGACCAGCCTGTGGGTCGCCATGCTCGCCGGCGGGAGCGAGGACCACCAGACAGGAGTGGAGGAGGTGGTGTTACTTGAAGACTGGCTGTAGGTAGAAATAGAGCGATCACCACGAGGTCAGGTCTTAAATAGCGGGGGTTGGCGTGGCTTAGTAGTTGACCCCCTCTCCGTGGGCGGCGCTGGTTGACCTAGACCACGAAGCATACACTGGGGAATTCGTGGGGTCAGCTACGCAGCGACAAACAGCGTTTGTAGGGGAGAAATCCACTACAAGACCACTGTGCTTCCTCATCCTTATCAACGACGCTCTATCGGACATTCCTCACAGGTGGAAGTACGTGGATGACTGCACTGTGGGGGTTTCAGTGGACAACACCGCACCAGACTACTCATCGCCACAAGGCACCCTGGACAGGCTACAGGCATGGACTACGGAGAACAAGGTCACCATCGACCATATCACTGTTAGAAAATTCAGTATTTTTTACGTTTCTTCTGTATTTCCGACCAGGAAAACGTAGTAATTTGAATTACTTTTTTTCTTCTGTAAAATTTCAGACACACTTTCTCTGTTTCAATTTGTTTAATTATCAATATAAACTGACATTTTATCATACTGTATACACTTCATGATGCAAAGAACATTTAAAATTGCATGTTAATGCTGTTATTTCTATATTGTAATTACTGAATCTGCGGTTGGCGGTTGTTTGTGCTTCACGTTCGTCGTGTGTCCGTGTTTGTTTACTGTACATTATTTCAAAGAGCGCCACATCATCACATGGGGGTGGGGGGGTTGGTGGAGTGGTACCGCTCTTGCCTCGCAAGCAAGATGTCACGGGTTCGATTCCCTGGCCGGCGGAAGTTGTTTGGACACTCTTCCTAGTCCCCTTGGTCCCTGTTCACCTAGCAGCAAAGTAGGTACCTGCTGCAAATCGAAAGTTGCGAATTCGTATTCAAGGACAAGTTGTTGGAGCTTCCAATAACTTCCAACAATCTGCTAATTGAACATATATTTTATGTAAAAATATATACAGAATCTCTGTAAATTATACAGAAAATGTTTGGCAACAATATAACCAGTGAATTTTCTGTAAATTATACAAGATTTTTTTAACAGTGCACACAAAAACCGTAGTCATGTACATCAATACCGCCACCACTCCAGTGCAAGCCCCAGCAGTCACAGTGGGTGCCCATCCTCTCCAGCTGGTGCAGTCTGCCAAACTCCTGGGTGTAACTATAGACAACAAACTGGACTGGAAGGCCCATGTAAATAACACAGTCAAGGCAGCCTTGTACCATCTCTACATGCTAAGACGACTTAGGTCACTTGGGACACCCACGCCAGAGCTGAGGACTATCTGCAACGCCTTTATTCTCCCCAAACTAACGTATGCATCACCAGCCTGGTCGTCTTCTCTCAACTCCACCTAACAACGTCGACTAGAGAAGGTACAGAAAAGGGCCTGCAGAATCATGCTCGGCGCTGACTACTCCGTTTACATCAACGCTCTCTCCACCCTGGAAATGTCATCCCTCAATGACCTCCACCATCAAGCACTGGAAAGGTTTGGCAGCCAACTAATGCACCACCCTCGTCATCACCACCTCCTGCCTACGACAGTCCCCCACCCACCTCGCACAGTCCGCCACTACAACAAAATTCAGCCCATAAGAGCCAGCACCGATAGATATAAGAATTGCACCATCTCATCTCTTGTTAAAATAATAAATAACTCCTGATTTATGTACTGTACAGCCCTGTAAATGTATTCAACGCATATTATATCATTATGTCTAAATCAAATTTAAGTCTGTATATTTTCAGCCACTGGCTGCAACTCTATTAATAAACCGTTTGTTATTATTATTATTTTTATTACACACACACACACACACACACACACACACACACACTCACTCACTCCCAATCAATCATACTTTTTGCACTGTCACTATGTTGAAATGCCCTGTAGTAAAACCTTCTCTCCACCTAGTTATTATATATCACATTTGTATCACTTATGTTACTTGTATATTATTGTATAGAATGTAACTACATTTTATAGCATTCCGGCTGCCATGCTCTTTCAATAAATCGTTAATTATTATTATTATTATTATTATTATTATTATTATTATTATTATAAACACACACACACACATACTATTACTACTACTTTCCTGTCACTCAGAATCGAGTATGACGACCATCCAGCTATGATACAATGATATGAATTATCAAGGATGCTACCTACGTTGGTGAGTTTTAAGGTGACTAAAGAGGCCGATACGGGACCAGCAGAGTCATTCACAGGTGTTGCACATGTGGATGGCTACATCTAGTGCGGGAGGGGCGGCGGCAGCGTCTTTCCGGCACTGGCGCTTGTCTGCCTCGGTTTGCAGTCGGGCTATTTCGAAAGTATTGACACCTTCTCGTGTGGTGATCCTCCAAGCGTTACGGTGTAGAGTAATCGTTTCCAAGGTGAGGGGGTCGATTTGGCACTTTTTCAGGTTTGTCTTAAGACTATCCTTACACCTTTTCCGTTTCCCGCCAGCGTTACATTTACTATTAGTTAGGTGACTGCAAACTAGCTGCAGTCCAGCTTAGTTGCTCATGGATAATGGTAGCCTCGATGCCCCTACAGTTGGTGTCAGCGAGAATACTGGCATTTGTTCTCTTGTCTTCCCAGCGAATTCGGAGGATGGAGCGTGACTACTGTATGTAGGTGAAAGTTTTCAAGTGCCTTGAGGTGCCTCCTGTATGTAATCCATGTCTCACTGCCATATAGCAGGGTGGGGAGGACCACTGCTCGATATATGTGCAACTTTGTAGAAAATTTCAGCTCCCTACACCTGAAGACACGGGTACGGAGTCTACCAAAGGCTTGAGATGCACATCTGATCCGATATTGAATCTTTTCATCTATGTCTGCGGTGGTGGACATGTGGGAGCCGAGATACTGAACGTGGGTAACATTAGAGAGGGTAGTGCCGTTAAGCTGGATGGATGGTGGAGGTTGTGGTTGAACCAAGGGCAGGTTGAAATAGAATCCGAGTCTTGAGCACATTCACCTCAAGGCTGAAGTACACATACGCATCTGCATAGGTGCTCAGGATTTCCCGTAGGACGCGTTCAGTTTAAGCAACAAACTTGAGATCGTCTGCATACTCAAGTTCAGTAATGGAAGCTGCGGACACATTTGTTCCTGCCTGGAGTCGTCTTATTTTGAAAAGATCCTTCATCCGGTATTCTATGTCCAACCCGCCAGCTAAATTAGCATTAGCAAGGAAAGTGGCTAAGCAAAATGGAAAAGAGAGTTGGCGCCAGTACACACCCTTGTTTTATCCCGGTTTGGATGGGGAAGAACTCAGACTCGGTGCCATTGTGAAGGACACTGCCGTTCATGCCGTCGTGGAGTTACCTCACAATGGTGATGAATTTTGGTGGGCAGCCAAACCGACTAAGGGTCCGCCAGAGGTCTTCCCTGTTGACCGAGTCGCAGGCCTTGGTTAGATCGATGAAGGCCATGTACAGGACACGAGGCTGTTCTCTGCACTTTTCCTGTATCTGGCGGGCAGTAAAGACCATATCAGTGGTGCCACGTGATGGTCTAACTCTAAAGCCACATTGAGATTCTGGGAGGAAGTGTTCTGCCTCAGGAAGAAGTCTGTTTAGGAGGACTTGGGGGATAATTTTACCAGGTATGGACAGTAACGAGATCCCGCTGTAGTTTCCACAGCCTGACCGGTCTCCCTTGTTCTTATAATTATTGATGCTGGAGGCATCTTTAAGAGCTTGGGGGATTTCCTCCTTTATCTTTATATTCTCCAGGAGAGAGTGGAAACGGCTAGAAAGCAGAGATCCTCCTGCTTTACACACCTCGGCTGGGATTCTTTCAGGCCCCGAGGCTTTGTTATTTTTCATCTGTTTGATGGCAGCAGGTACTTTATCCAGGGATGGAGGATAACTGATATAGGTCAGCTCTGGATGCTGAGGGACCTGCTGGGTAGTCAGGATATCCACATCGGTGTTTTGGTTGAGCAGTGAATGGTAATTATTTTTTGTTTTATGGGGATTAGCCCACCCGGGCACAGGTCACTGACCCACATCGGGGCCTCGGGGGTAATTAATAATAATAATAATAATAATAATAATAATAATAATAATAATAATAATAAATACAAAATGAAAAAAGATCAAGAGTGAGAAACAATATATGTTTGTTGTGTTGTTAAAGTAAAAGAAACAATTGAGACCCTGCAATTGTGTGTAAATGAGGCAGAAAGTCAGATTAGCGACCTGGGACTTGGTCACAATTTTCGTGATGCCATATGGCAGCAGGGTCTACCATTAGACAATGCATTATGCTTCCAATATTTTCCCAGGCAGTAGTACCTCCCTGTTTGGTAGCTACCTACTACCTACTACCTACTAATGCCCTTTCCAGTGCTGACTGATGCTTTCTTCATTTTTAACTTGGGATTTACCGTCGGATGAGTGGAGTGGGTCTGTGCCATGAGTGATTAGCCCATAAAATGTTTTAGTGGAATTGAAAATTTTGCACATCTTGTGTTGATCTGCAAGAATTTGCGTTTCACATGCTTTATTTTAAAGCCAGTCGTTCTTTAGTTTGCGAAGTTCCCTCTGGGCCGCAGCTTTCTTCTTGTGGAAGGTATCAGCTTTGGTCCTAGACTGAGGGTTGTTCTGCCAGTCAGTTAAAGCAGCGCTTTATCATCGACGGGTACAATGATTTCCGGGTCATTTTCATCAAACCAGTCCTGGAGTATTCTTTCGACCTGGCCGAGGGTCTCTGCAGGTTTTTGTCATGACAGTGTTTAGAATATCCCATTCGGTACTGGGATTTGGGTTGTTTGTTGTAAGGTTGTTTATCAGCCCATGTTTGAGCTGCTCTCTGAAATCATGTGCTATTGCTGGATCTTCCAAACGTTTAGTGTTAAAACCTCTTTTGGAGGCTTGTTGCCTTAGCTGTTTTGGGGCGACATGAAATGAGAGCTTAGCTCTGACGAACCGATGATCAGTGTCGCAGTGGTATAAACCACGCATGGCTCGGGTGATGAGGACATCTCAGCGATCTCTTTCGCTGACAATGATGTAGTCAATGAGATATCAGTGTTTGGATTGTGGGTGTTGCCATGAACCCTTGAACTTGTCGGCCTGCCTAAGCAAGGTATAAGTGAGAGTAATTTTGTGTGCAGCACACTTGCTGAGGAGGAGCAGCCCGTTGGGGTTACACTTGCCTAGTCCATTTCTCTCTATGATTCCCTGCCAAATGTCAGCATCTCTTTCAACTTTGGCATTGAAGTCACCAAGGAACACAACCTTATCTTCCCTGGGGATAGAGGTTAGCACACTGTCGAGGTCAGCGTAAAAGGCCTCCTTGATGTCTTCCTCTGCATCCAGTGTTGGGGCGTATGCACTGATGAAGAAGGCATGACGTGAGTGATTCATTGGGACTCGGGCCGTCATGAGGCGCTCATTGATCCAAGCAGGCATTTCAGTTAGCCTGTGTAAGATACGTTGGCGGATGGAAAAGCCAACTTCATAAATGCAGTTTCTCTTCGCAGCAGGCTTACTCTTCCAGAAGAGGGTATAGCCTGATCCCTGTACTGAAAGTCGACCCTCGTCTGGGAGCCGGGACTCACTCAAGGCTGCTATATCGATGTTATACCTAGCCAGCTCCTTTGCCACAAGGGCGGCTCTTCCTTCAGGATGCTCATTTGTGCCAGTATCCAGAAGGGTCCTGACGTTCCATGCAGCGACCATACGAGGTTGTATAGTTTTTTTTTTATCTGTGATTATGATTGTGTTTTCGACCGCATAAAGATGACCTTACTGGCAGTCATCTCTGCCTGTCCCCGTCGCCACTCGTCCGTCGCCATAGAACTTTTGATGATGATGAGGAGTATGATGAGCTGGATGATGGTTGTACTCGAGTTGGTTTATGTGGAGAGGCAGGAGTGCAGGCTGCAACCACACATCTTGGCTCTATCTTTTCTTGATTCAGTGGTGCAGGTGTTGCAACGACTGGGAAGAGGGAGAGTAACCTCAAATGTTACAGTTGCATCAAGCTTCCCTTGCTGCTGTCAGGGAACGTGTAGGCGAACTCAGACATATGTCAACAGCCTGAACCAACACACATCCCTCAGCAAAGCCTGGAAAGACATAAACACAATCAGAAGTAAAAACAGTAGACACGTCTCCTGTCCAAATCCTCTGCAAAAGTCGAATGAGCTAATAACAAAGTGGGCTCATGTGTCGAGCTATGACATGTTACCAGCTAGGACTCGGGGACTCCTTGCTGGCTAATAATCTTTTTAAATTTATGCTGGGCAAACAGCACGATGAGTGTGATGTTCCATATACCGAGTGGGAGCTTGACGCCGCCCTCGCCAGGGGTAGGTCTACTTCCCCTGGAGAGGACGGAGTCACTTTCAACATCGTTAAACTACTAAGGCGTGTGCCGGGTAATCCATTATTGGTATTGTACAATATGAGTCATGGCGAGGGCCAACTACCCACATCATGGACCAGCAGTATTGTTGTACCAATACCGAGACCAGGACAGCCTGATGCTTTTCGTCCCATATCACTATCCAGCTGCCTGTGTAAAACCTTTGACAGGATGGTTCTTGGCAGACTCTTATATAGAATCAGAGAAAACATGTCATGTCTCCTAACATAAATGGCTTCACCCATGGGAAAGGTGCACATAATTGCAACAATACACTCAAAGCCAGGCAAAAGTGCTCGTTAATAGCTGTATTCAGGAAAGTATTCTACCTCCTCGGGGAGTATGCACCCCCCCCCCCCCAGCCAGGCTTCTCTTCCTCCCCCACCTGCAATTACTCCGATAGAGTCGCTACAGTCTTCGTAAAATGGCACCCCTCCCGCTACTCGCCTCCCCTCCCTCCTTCTCCTTCCACACCTCTCCTCTTCTCCCTTTACCTCCCCCTCCTATCCTCTCCCCATATTTCACCCCCCCTCCCTCCCCTTACTTCACGTTGCTCCTCACTTCCCCTCAGTCGCCACACCTCCCTACAGTCCGTGGCCACACCTCAGTACAGGCGGTGGTGGAGCAGCCAGGTGTACTCTCCCAGGTAAGGTAACTCGTTCTTGTTATTTTTGGCTGACATCATACACTGTAAGATTGGCTTCTGGTCATTCCTTGAACCTCGCAGCTGAATGACTGTAAATACCTGCATTAAGTAACTCATTATTTAAATTGTTATGGAACTCGTCAACCTCAGATCTCGTAATCAAGTCACCCTCAACCATCACATTTTGTGAAGTTATAGTTGTCAGGTCACCAGGTAAAGTGAGGTCGTCCTCTGTGGGTACATTGTGTGAGGTCTCCCCACGTGAGGTCATGTAATTCACCCCCAAACATAATACCCCTTCTCTCGGCTGCCTTTTCAACCTATCAAAGTTTGCCCTTCTGAAATCTTGGACTTTAATGGAATTTTCCTTGCGACTGACATTAAGTTCTAATTTGAATCTCACTTCTTTATGATCGCTGTTAGCTAGTTTGTTCCCTCGACATTACTAATGAGGTTTTCTCGGTTTGACAGAACTAATTTGAGTATATTATTACCCTGGGTGGGTTCGGCTATATGTTGGCTTAGGAAACAGTCCTGAACTGTTTCAAGAAAATCCTCTGATTCTGAGTTACCTGTAAGGTCGGTCCAATCTATTTGAACAAGGTCAGAACAACATATTCCTATCTTTGCTGTCAGTTCATTTCTCATCATTCTATTAGTAACTCTGTGGGTCAGTTCACTACCAATACAATAATACTTGTGACTGCTCCTGAATCATTTACTAGAGCAGTGTCTCGTCTGACTTACCTCCCAAGTACATCTTATATCATTACTCACTACACTAGCTTCTCTTACTACGCCATTAGTTAAGATACAAAGCTGCAGTTGAGAACCAGTTCCCTTTTTCTCCTCACAGTCCAACACATGTTCCCTTCTCTCCATCACAACTCGAAACTTCATTTAAGAGTTTCCCAATAACCCATACATCTTCAATCCTTCTTACATCACTTTTTTACCCGCTCTAAATTTACGGTACTGTTTGTGTTTTTACGCAAGATCTTGATCCACACAGTCTCGTGGACCCTTTGACACTGCTCTTCCGCCAACTCTCAGTAACAACACACCATACTCTCTCCCTGATACTGTACAGAATTAACCCCTGTAATATTTAAATGTCGCATTTCTCTTTATACGGAAAAGTACTTGATATTCTACACTTTTTGGCAACATTGTACATAAGTTAAGAGTGCAAATTCTTCAAAATTAATGTACTTTCTAGAAGATAGATTCTCGAAAAAAGTTACTTAAGTACAGTTATTTCACTATTCCATATATCTGGTGTGAGGTTAACGATTGGTTAGATTAAGTTTGGTTGGGTTAGATTAGGTTACCTTAGATTAGGTTAGGTTGGTTTAGGTTAGGTTAGGTTGGTTTAGGTTAGGTTAGGTTGGTTTAGGTTAGGTTAGGTTGGTTTAGGTTAGGTTAGGTTGGTTTAGGTTAGGTTAGGTTACTTTAGTTTAGGTTAGGTTAGGTTGGTTTAGGTTAGGTTAGGTTAGGTTAGGTTGGTTTAGGTTAGGTTAGGTTAGGTTAGGTTAGGTTAGGTTGGTTTAGGTTAGGTTAGGTTAGGTTGGTTTAGGTTAGGTTAGGTTGGTTTAGGTTAGGTTAGGTTGGTTTAGGTTAGGTTACTTTAGCTTAGGTTCACAAGACAGTTGTTCATATAAATTACCTAATAATGATCTGTATTTATTTATAATCCTTATCTTGATATTTGCCTCTAATCTTCATAGTGGAAAATATTTTAACCAGAGCTAAACACGGTTGACCCCAGGTGAACATAATAAAACTCTCTCGTCAAATGCTAACTTAGATTTCAGTTAAGTTGTCTCTATACAGTCCACATATTAACGCAAAAAGATCAATTTGTCTTATATACAACAATACATAGATACACCTACATACATACATACATACATAAAAACATGACCAGTGACAAGAATTACAGTGCAACTATCGCCATTACCTGTGTGTGGGTTGTTATGTTATTACCCCCACAACAATACATGATTGATAAGTAGATTGCCAGATAAAAAGTCCATTATACACCAAAGACATAACCTGCCTTTACCACCACTTACCTTACCTTTCTGTGTGTGTGAGTGGTAGTAAATGTTATAAGATCAACAAAACCAACAAACGAACACAACCATTGCTTTAAGAACGATTTTGCTTTAACATTCAGTAAGATAAACAAACATTCGGTTATTTGGGGTCATATAGCAAAGTTGGGAATACTGAATAGTTGTTTGAGAGAGAGAGAGAGAGAGAGAGAGAGAGAGAGAGAGAGAGAGAGAGTATTACCTTCATATAGTTACAGTAATATTATTTGAACTTAAACCTAATAATTATAATGTACAGCCTCAAGAGATATAACACTCTGTTGACAAGTACTGGACATATAGGGCTCTCTGTTACACACTGTTGATAACACGCATACAGCTTTTGTAACATAACACACCACACATCACACCACACCACACAACACAACACAACACAACACACCGTACATAACACACTCACACAACACAAAAAACACCATACACAACACACATCTCAAGATAAGATCACGTTTACCTGTCATAGAACGTAATTAATGAACACAGGTAAAAATGACCACGTGTTATTGTTAAAGGTAATTGGTGACTATTACCATAAAAGAAACATGAACAGCAATACCAACAATAATGTTCCTCGATTAACATAAAACTTTTGGGAAGACAAAAAGGTCAAGGTGATATGAGACTTAATCTACGGTCAATACAAGAACCAGCCAATTGGCGAACTGATGTCTGAGTCACCAGGGGTTTTGGCGAGCTGATGTCTGAGTCACCAGGGGTTTTGGCGAACTGATGTCTGAGTCAACAGGGGTTTTGGCGAACTGATGTCTGAGTCAACAGGGGTTTTGGCGAACTGATGTCTGAGTCACCAGGGGTTTTGGCGAGCTGATGTCTGAGTCACCAGGGGTTTTGGCGAACTGATGTCTGAGTCACCAGGGGTTTTGGCGAACTGATGTCTGAGTCAACAGGGGTTTTGGCGAGCTGATGTCTGAGTCACCAGGGGTTTTGGCGAGCTGATGTCTGAGTCACCAGGGGTTTTGGCGAACTGATGTCTGAGTCACCAGGGGTTTTGGCGAACTGATGTCTGAGTCACCAGGAGTGATGCATTTGTAGTGGTGCCCTGGAGGAGTGATGCATTTGTAGTGGTGCCCTGGAGGAGTGTCGCATTTGTAGTGGTGCCCTGGAGGAGTGTCGCATTTGTAGTGGTGCCCTGGAGGGTTATCTCATTTGTAGTGGTGCCCTGGAGGAGTGTCGCATTTGTAGTGGTGCCCTGGAGGAGTGTCGCATTTGTAGTGGTGCCCTGGAGGAGTGTCGCATTTGTAGTGGTGCCCTGGAAGATTATCTCATTTGTAGTGGTGCCCTGGATAGGCTACACGTTTGGAGTTTAGTCAAAAGTGAAACCTTTGTAGGTCTGTAGCTTTACGTTAGGTTAGGTTAGGTTAGGTTAGGTTACGGCTGCAAGATCAAGTGTAAAAAGTGACGAAGTTATTGCCGTGTTTGTAGCCGCGAACTGACGTGATGGCGAGTTTTGGCGACATTATGGCGGGTAGAGGAGTTTCATGGCCAGTGGTGCTCTTCTTGGTAACCTCCCTCTTGGCATCACCAGGTTAGTAAGACTTTCTTGACGCTCAAATATCATCAAATATTTATAAGTCTTATTGAATATTCCTCTTTACAGCTTTCACGTTATTTTGAATGTCATATGTATACTGTATACCTACAGTGATTTACTTGCATGTATACTGTATATCACCTTTCTCTCTCTCTCTCTCTCTCTCTCTCTCTCTCCCTCTCTCTCTCCCCTTTAAAAGCTCCCAAATCTTCCATCAGCACAGTCCATCAAGGCAGCAGCCATAGAGGATCACCGGGGTGGGTCGTGTCACCAGGTACAAGACTCCAACACCTGGCCTCACCCTCACAATGCCACTCTCTGCGCCCTAGTGCGACCTGAGCTCCAACAACCAAAAGAACCAGCCACCGTCCTTCAGTACCACAACCTCGGGGCCTATATCATTGCTGGTGAGGGAACAAGTCCGTTATCTGGTGGTTTACTGTAGGTGATGGAACAAGTCCGTTATCTGGTGGTTTACTGTAGGTGATGGAACAAGTCCGTTATCTGGTGGTTTACTGTAGGTGATGGAACAAGTCCGTTATCTGGTGGTTTACTGTAGGTGATGGAACAAGTCCGTTATCTGGTGGTTTACTGTAGGTGATGGAACAAGTCCGTTATCTGGTGGTTTACTGTAGGTGATGGAACAAGTCCGTTATCTGGTGGTTTACTGTAGGTGATGGAACAAGTCCATTATCTGGTGGTTTACTGTAGGTGATGGAACAAGTCCGTTATCTGGTGGTTTACTGTAGGTGAGAGAACAAGTCCGTTATCTGGTGGTTTACTGTAGGTGATGGAACAAGTCCGTTATCTGGTGGTTTACTGTAGGTGATGGAACAAGTCCGTTATCTGGTGGTTTACTGTAGGTGATGGAACAAGTCCGTTATCTGAAGGTTTACTGTAGGTGATGGAACAAGTCCGTTATCTGGTGGTTTACTGTAGGTGAGGGAACAAGTCCGTTATCTGGTGGTTTACTGTAGGTGATGGAACAAGTCCGTTATCTGGAGGTTTACTGTAGGTGAGGGAACAAGTCCGTTATCTGGAGGTTTACTGTGGGTGAGGGAACAAGTCCGTTATCTGGTGGTTTACTGTAGGTGAGAGAACAAGTCCGTTATCTGGTGGTTTACTGTAGGTGATGGAACAAGTCCGTTATCTGGTGTTTACTGTAGGTGATGGAACAAGTCCGTTATCCGGAGGTTTACTGTAGGTGATGGAACAAGTCCGTTATCTGGTGGTCTACTGTAGGTGATGGAACAAGTCCGTTATCTGGATGTTTACTGTAGGTGATGGAACAAGTTCTTCAAAATATCACTAATACTGTATATTCGGTCTTTAATAATCAGTGTATTGAGTATTTTATTTAAGTTTCTAATATTCTCTCTCTCTCTCTCTCTCTCTCTCTCTCTCTCTCTCTCTCTCTCTCTCTCTCTCTCTCTCTCTCTCTCTCTCTCCTTCCTGACCCAGGCTTTAGTTACATGAGGTTGTGGGTAGCGGCTGACGGATTCAGGACCTCATTCAACGCTTCCTTCATCCCGGAGTTCTGGAACCCCTTGTGTTTTGGTGCTACGCCTAACCAAACCCAGGTGAGAGAGAGAGAGAGAGAGAGAGAGAGATGTATAGAGAAAGTGACATAGAAAGACAGAGAGAGTGATGAAGATAGAGGGAGACACAGATAGATAGATAGATAAGCAACTATGATCTATTCTCTCTTAAGTGTTGACAGTGTATGAGGGACTGACCTTGAATATTTTGTGTTATGTTCTTGGATAAGTGTGTGTGTGTGTGTTGAGTTACCTGCCATCAAATTTTTCGTCCTTCCCTCTCTCCTTTCCTCTCTGCCTCACTCTTTCTAATGATCTCTCTCTTACCTTTCCTCCTTCCCGCCCTCCCTCATTTCTTTCTTTCTCCTCTTTTTCCTTCCTTTCTTCGTCCCATCCTCCCTCTCTCCCTCCCTTCTTCATTCCATTATTTCGTCACAATGTTACAGGTGTGGGCTGTGTTACGAGGTACTCCCCTGACAGTTAGTACCAAGACAGAAGTGGACCTCGACCACCAGGACCCGGGGCTCTGTGTAGGTGACACCCACAAGAAAAACACCTTTACCGGGTTTGTGACGGCCGTCTCCCTCAAGCCTGGACAACTGACTGATCGATCTTCTGAAGGATCTAGTGGCTGTAACAACATCGTGGCCTACACTGTGACGGCCCTCCCCTTCACCTCTGCCTGGAGTAAAGACGGCCCTATGGAGGTAATTGATGTTCCTGAGGATAAAGTGTGTGACCAGTCATATAATACCGTTCTTCTTAAGGAATTTCATGGCTACAACGGCTTGCGGCAGGCGTGCAGGAGTCTCGGTGGCCATTTTCCTACAAAAGAAGAGATAGAGTCTGGTGATGTAGTGATGACGGCTAATGAGGTCAACACTTGTACCACAGATGAAACACACTTGTCGTGGGTCAACAGTGAAGACTCGCTGGCAGGAGGGTTGATGGCTAACTGCTCAACACTGACGACTAATGGCGGCTCGGGGTCACGGCCTTGTCTCACCGAGTTGGAATGCAGCTTATGCCGGGTGCCCGTCAAACTCCGCTTTACTCTCTTCGGTAACATCAAGGACTTCGACAGGTACTACTTCTTACGAATGTTGCCCAGTGGAGGTATTTACTTCGATGGACTAAAAACTAGCAACATCACCCAGCAGGGGGACCTGTGGGTGCTGAGGTCTAGTCTACACCAACGGATGTGGTGGGTACGACAAGACTCCCGGCCGGTGGGGCGTTACTTGTGGCACTCTAACGACAGCAACACAATAATAACACTTTCCTCATGCAACATCTTGCAGTTCTCATCCAATGATGGCGTCTGCCTCCTCAGGAGTCAGCGATGTGACGGTCAAAAAAACTCTCCTGACGGCAGCGACGAAGAAAAATGTCAAGAACGATTGATGACCAAGGAACCTTACTATGACCCTCAGAACGGTCCATTTCGTGGAAGTAATAAGGGAGGTACACTAATTTACAAATTGTATATGAACAATATTGCGGAAATAACAACTGAACATGGAGTAGCGAACGTTGAAATGGGTGTCAAGTTACAATGGAGTGACCCCCGTATTAGATTCGTCGACACAAAGATGACTGCAAACTTCATCACCTGTGACGACGTGTGGCGGCCCGTGCTGGGGGCGGTGGCCGGTTACAAGAGAGGTCGAGAAGCTGAGATGAAGGGCTTCAACTCCTATTGTTACGTCCACTGGCGAAAGAAAAAAGTGGATGAAGAACTAGATTTGAATGATCCATTGATGGGTAAGTTATAAGTATATCTGTAATTCATGTGATCAAGATATTTGTATAAATATAACAATATAAACAGTTATTAATCTCTTCCTTTTTTTTTTTTGTATAAACGTGTATAAAACATTTTTTTGTAATTATTGTTACAGTTTTTCACAAGTTCTTTGTTTCAGTTTTAAAGTGAATTATTCAACGAGTGTAATTATGATTACTTGGAAAAGAGTTTCAATAAGTGAGAGGCGCCTTTAGGTGGCCATGTTAGATAGTTACTGTGGATTGTGTTGCCATTATATATTAGAGCTGTTTTAAAGATCCCGAAGTAAAATATATCTAGAGCAAAAGTTTTCTCCTTATCGTCAAACCAAAAATATTGTTAACGTCTCATGTACACACTAAGACAAGACTGTACCCACAGGTAAGTCTGCCAGCGGCCGAAACATCAACATCACACAGTGGATGGACTACACAATCAACGCTCCCTGTCATTTTAAAGTCCACAGATATCCCTTCGGCACATATGTGTGTAACATCTCGTTTTACCTTGTGAGGTCCACGGAAGAGATGGCCTTCAAGTCATCCGACTACAACAGGACTGTATACAGACTGTCTTACGATGGGAATCACGACTTACTGGACTACCACCTTCAGGAGGTGACTGTGGAGTCCTTGACAGACCATGTGACCATCACCCTACACCTGAAGGGACAAGCCCACTACCATCTGCTCAACAGCTTCGCCCCCAGCGCCCTCATGTTCATCATTTCCTACGCCACACTGTACTTCCCCGTCACAGACTTCAACGAGAGGATCATGGTGTCGCTGACGTCGTTGTTAGTGTTGGCTTCGCTCTTCGCTCAGGCCACCGACTCCTACGTCAGGACTCCTTACTACAAGCTTATCGACATCTGGTTCGCTTTCCTCATCATCCTCAGTTTTGCTGTTGTTATCGTCAACGCTGTAGTAAACTCCTTAAGGATAAACGAGGACACCGTTCGTCCCCATATGATAGACATCTCCCTCAAAGGTAAGATGAAAGCAATCAAAGCCAAAAAGTTTAATAAATTCTGTAAATATGTTCTTCTCAATTTATTTCTGTTACTTTTGGTGTTTTACTTTTTCTGTGGTGCCGAATTAATCTGAAGTGTGGGTGTGTGTGCGTGTGGGTGTGTGTGCGTGTGGGTGTGTGTGCGTGTGGGTGTGTGTGCTAATAATAATAATCATAATAATTATAATAATTAACGGTTTATTGAAAGAGCATGGCAGCCGGAAAGCTGAAAATATACAGTTACATAATTGGATAATGAATCACTTGATGAACAAGTAACATAAATGATACAAATATGATATATAATAACTAGGTGGGGAGAAGGTCATACTACAGGGCATTTCAACATAGTGACAGTGCAAAAAGGTAAGATCGACTGGTAGTGAATACACTGGTTTATTACAAGTTATTGATAATTTTTACAACGGTTGGGGCTGGGCTGTTCTTATAGCGATCAGTTCGTGCTCGTATGAGTTGGATGAGGCTGTGGTGTCGAACAGCAATTCTCGGACGAGGGATTTCGGGTGGAAGTAGGAGCCGGTGTCGAGGATGGTGCAGAAGTTTCTCACCAAATTTGCAGATGTGGTCGTGGTGATGGTCAGAGAGAGCCGAGAGGGTCAGTGTGTTGAGCGGTTCTTGATATGTGGAGTAGGAAGGGGAGAGAATAATCTTGCATCCACCTCTTCTGCACTTTTTCGAGGTGTTTACGTTGTGTGGCATTTAGGGAGGAAGGCCAGGTGTGGGAGGCATAGGTGAGCTTGGGAAGTATGAATGTTGAGTAAACACTGAGGAGCTCGGGGGCAGGAACTCCGAGGTACTTGATTCGGCGGAGGAGGTGGAGACGAAAACTGGAGGATTTGACAACTGTACTGACGTGTGTTTTCCAATTTAGTTTATCTATAGTGACACCGAGGAGCTTAGTGGAGTCCACAACCTGGAATGTGGGGACCTAAAATAATAGAGGGAGGTGGGACAAGGTCGGAGGAGAGGTTGATGTGCATAACCCTGGTCTTGGTGTGGTTGATGGTGGCGTGGTTGTTGGTGGCCCAATTTTGGAGACTTCAGTAAATCCTGGAGGGCGGTGTAGTTGGGAGCCGAGTTGTTGACACTGCTCCAAATGGTAGAGTCGTCGACAGATTTCCAGCGATCAGAGGTTTCTCTTTGAGACGCCACAGGTGAGTGACTGAAAAGTGGAGACAGCCCCTCGGAAGCGTACGACTTGACGTAGGTCACTAAGGAAGTCTGTAAGTCCTGTGTGTGTGTGTCTGTTGGTCTACTTCGCCATTCTGCAGTCTTATGGCAGAAAATTGCGCTACCCGGGTTTATGAATTACGGTCTGATTTGAAAATCCGAGTTGTAAAAATAAACTATGTCTCGATTTTACTTACGTCACTTTTCAATATTCTGCGACACACACACACACACACACCCACATATAAAATTTTCCCGCAAATGTAAGTGCGTCTTGATGCTTTACATAGTAACAAATAAATTGACATTTCATGTGTTTTAGCGTTACCTGTCAAGTAAGTCAGGTTATGATGTTAGGATAAGTTCTGGTATTTACATTATAGTTAGATAGATAGATAAAAAAGTTTATTGACCACAAAAATGTGCAAATTACACAAATACAAACATAATCAATACCTTAAATAAAATCTGTACAAGATTTAAGGTCCACAAAGAATATAAAACAAAACTATTATCGTGGTCTGGATATCATACGAAAAGTACACATGTGTATTACTTTTACTTTTATCCTCTTCACCACTGATCGGCTCGTTAGCCGCTTGGGCGGTCAGCCACGTCTCTGTTACGCACTGTTGGCAAGTACTGGGCTTGAAAGAGCTCACACTCAGTGCCATCACAACACTTTCTGGCAGGATGTTCCTGCAGTTTACAATTCTCACTCCGAAGAAGTTTGTCCTCACAATTTTCTGGACTTCTGGCTTCTTCAACCTTGAGCTGTGACCCCTTTTGGGGCCAGCGTCCGCCAGCTCCATGTATGGATCCTCAACTGAGTAGTGCCCCCCTGAGATGTTTATAAACTTCAATTAGGTCGCCCCCCCCCTCCCCTGCCCGTCCATAGTAAGCTATAGGCAGTTGGAGAAGTTCTAATCTCTCTAGATAAGTTTGGTGCCGTAGTGCTGGCACCAGTCTGGTGGCTCCCCTTCGGTAATTTTCAATCAACTGACAGTCCCTAGCATATATCGGGGACCAAACGGGTTGACAGTACTCCAGGCAGGGAAGCACCTCACTCCTGAAAGTTGTTACGAGGGACGGACTGTCTAGATATCTGAACGACTTTCTTGTAAGACCTACTAATGTAGTTGCTTGATTCACATTCTCACAATGGCCTGAGAACTTCAGTTCTTTGTCAACATTCACACCCAGGCGCTTTTCACATTCCGTCTCTATCAATGCAGTTTCTTCTTCCCGTTGGGACATGTGACACGCCTCTTTACTGTTGGTACGCCCCAGGTGCATCCTCTTTCACTTCGTGACATTGAATGTCAACAGCCATTTCTTTTACCATTCTTGAAGCTCACAGAGATCTTTCTGCAGCTCTTCACAGTCTGGTTGGTTCTTAATTTCCTTGAATAACTTGGCATCGTCCTCAAACATTTGTATGGAGGAGTGTATAGTTTCTGGCATGTCATTTATGAAACAAACAACAACGGGCCCAGTGCATTGCCCTGTGGTACCCCGCTTATCACGGGAACACATGACGCTTTCGTGCCATTAGTCACCACACAATTTGCGATCATGCAGAAAGTCTCCGATCCACGCGAGGACACTTCTTCGAATCCCGTACCCTTCCAGTTTAATTTTCAGCCTTTCATGGGGTACTCTGTCGAAAGCTTTGGCGAAATCCAGTTATTTTTTGTCGATATTGCCACCCTGTTTCAGAATTTGGGTCCAAAATCCTCCCTCCCTCTGCTTCAAGCACCACAGAAGTTGTTGGTGCCGTTCCATCTGCATTACCTTTTTATTTTTTTTTTACTTTCAGAATAACTTGTTTTCATCATTTTCTAATGTGATCCTGAGGGGAGCTGACAGGTTCAGAGCCTCTGTACAAATATTCTGAAACTCTACCTTATCATTTTTTTCCTACTCTCAGCTTCCTCCGACTAGCTCTCAGGGACTCCAAACTCTGTTATATTGTTCCTGCACTTGAAACATTCTTCGTGTTCCACCTCTCCCTTATCAGTAGGTCTACTATTTGTCATCTTTTCAACACTCTTTTGCAGAGTCCCTAGCTGCTCCATTACTCTCCGTCACCTTCTGTGACCCTGCTGCAACCTGAGCATAGCTCTTCTTAACTACTTCCTCAGTCTTAGTGAGGATCTTTTTCCCAACTTGCTCTAGTTTGCCAACCAACAACGATCCAGTTTCCTCTAATTTCGTCTCTTAAGTATCTCCTTCCATTATGGTCCGCCATAGCCTCGTTGACTTTGGTGTTACAATCAGGGCAATATCAGCAACCGGTTCCTCCATCCTTTTCGTTTATTAACTGGTTACCTAAAGCCTGCCGGCTTCACTAAATCCTCAGTGTCCTTACAAAATTTACCCCCACAGTACTCTCATGCCAACACACTTTCAGTTCCTTCACTACACCTATGCATGTCTTGTCTCATCGCTTCTTATTACTTGTTGTGATAACTTTACCTTGTGGTGACTCACAGCTGTTACAAACAGCTCAAGACGAAGCGAAAATTTATATTTTAATGCGCCTTTAATTGCTTTCTCTGCGTCAAGGAATTTACTTTATGATGCGCGACAGTTTTGTTCTAGAGTATTTGTGACAATATTGGACCTTTAAAGTTTACGATACCCAGCGTGCAATCCAGCATAGGCCTCAGTGCCCACCTCTCTAACCTCCCATTTGTTCAGAGGAAGATTTAATCTCAGTTTAATAATAATAAAATAATAATAATTAACGGTTTATTGAAAAAGTTCTGCAGCCCGAAGGCTGAAAATATACATTAGACAAAAATGACTTATTACATACAAAGACATGGGGTGGGTGGGTCGTTTAACAAAAGCTTTCATTACTAAAAGGAGAAGGAACATGAATTGAACATACAAATTATTATAGTTTACAGCTGATGGCCCGGGCTGGTCTCTTGCCATACTGTGTGAGGTCACGGAGTTCTAGTGGTGTAGTGACTCGTCCGTAGGTGTTGATATGAAGGACCTTAAGTGGTCATGGAGACATCCGGTGGTGTCACAGTACCTCACTCTTTGCTAGGTGGTGTTGTGTTATCTCGTAGTCAGGTGTAAAGCCGGCCCTCTGTTGTTCTCAGGGTGAAGTGATTAACACCCTCTGGTCAGAGGATGGTTCCCAGTGGTGCTTATCTCACTGGTGGGTCACGGCTCTCACTGGTACTGTCTAGTGCTGAATTCACTGGCTAAAACACTGTTCATCACTGTTCAACACTGATCTAACTTCTTTCCGAAACGAAATTGTCACTTTTGATTGTGTTGATATCCCGGTGGTGAGGATGGGTCGGGGAGAGAGACTTGGGGAATGGGCCAACATGGCCAAGGGGGGTAGTTGCTCAGCAGGAGCAGCTCCTGATAGGTCTTGACCCTCCGGTGGTCAAGGATGTGAGCATTTGTGCCTGGTGGTAAGATAATAAATATAATTTAAAAGTCACTAAGGTGTCCTCCTCGTCTTGGCCTCGTTGGCACCCTCGTTCGACCAGTATTGCTGTCAGGAAAGTTTTATTTTTCCCCCGTTATTTCATCCAGTTTCCCTACGATTTTTTTTTGTGGCACCAATATTGTTTTCTCGATGCTTCCAGTCACTGACGCCTGCTGTTTCCTCCAATTTATACCACCCAAGTTTTTTCTTTCTCTTTTTTCAAGTTTCCATAGCGGTCACCGTTATCACTAAGGACTGTCTTAGCTGAAGGCACAGCACTACACTCTTTGGTCGACCTATGGACTGTCAATCACAGCCATGGACACGTCTAATATAAGTTTTCTGTATAAATCTTGGCATGTCACTGAACTTACGGTTGTAGCCACACAGCTCGGCTATCGTGCGTAAATTATGTGTCTCATATCCATACTTATATACTTGTTCTCTGCTTATAATAGGCCTTGGCGAGCAAATATTTACACGCACTAAGTAGGAAAGCCTTTAGTGAGGATAAACTACAATATGTACGAATATAAGTAAGAGAACACCCTTAAGTCTTACTACAATAAGCTTGGATCAGTTACTGTTCAAAAGCTTTCCTTAAATACATCGTTTTTCATCATCTTATAATTATTGTCACTCAGTTCTCCAGCTGACGAGGTTACAACACTCTATTTAATATATCAGTTATTGTGTCAGCATTTGTGGCGTCAAGACCTGTGTATCAAACTGTGGTCACCATTGTCATTATCGTTATATCCTGCGTTCTGGGTATAATTACAACATGGCGATAATCTCAAACAGTTATGTAGACGAAGCTAATATAAACCTCAAAAGGATATGACCAGTGTTGACCAAACTAACCTGACCTAACGTTACCACCACATAGGTTTAGTTAGGTCAGTTTTACCATGTGCTGTATGCAGTAATAACATGAACAGTATCAGGAGAGCGGTCACTTCACCACATCCATCATCCTTCTTACTCTTGACAGTACAGAAGTGTGAGGGCAGCATGTGACCCCTGATATATAATACAGCAGTGTGAGGGCAGCATGTGACCCCTGATATATAATACAGCAGTGTGAGGGCAGCATGTGACCCCTGATATATAATACAGCAGTGTGAGGGCAGCATGTGACCCCTGATATATAATACAGCAGTGTGAGGGCAGCATGTGACCCCTGATATATAATACAGCAGTGTGAGGGCAGCATGTGACCCCTGATATATAATACAGAAGTGTGAGGGCAGCATGTGACCCCTGATATATAATACATCAGTGTGAGGGCAGCATGTAACCCCTGATATATAATACAGCAGTGTGAGGGCAGCATGTGACCCCTGATATATAATACAGCAGTGTGAGGGCAGCATGTGACCCCTGATATATAATACAGCAGTGTGAGGGCAGCATGTGACCCCTGATATATAATACAGCAGTGTGAGGGCAGCATGTGACCCCTGATATATAATACAGCAGTGTGAGGGCAGCATGTGACCCCTGATATATAATACAGCAGTGTGAGGGCAGCATGTGACCCCTGATATATAATACAGCAGTGTGAGGGCAGCAAGTGACCCCTGATATATAATACAGCAGTGTGAGGGCAGTATGTGACCCCTGATATATAATACAGCAGTGTGAGGGCAGCATGTGACCCCTGATATATAATACAGCAGTGTGAGGGCAGCATGTGACCCCTGATATATAATACAGCAGTGTGAGGGCAGCATGTGACCCCTGATATATAATACAGCAGTGTGAGGGCAGCAAGTGACCCCTGATATATAATACAGCAGTGTGAGGGCAGCATGTGACCCCTGATATATAATACAGCAGTGTGAGGGCAGCATGTGACCCCTGATATATAATACAGCAGTGTGAGGGCAGCATGTGACCCCTGATATATAATACAGCAGTGTGAGGGCAGCATGTGACCCCTGATATATAATACAGCAGTGTGAGGGCAGCATGTGACCCCTGATATATAATACAGCAGTGTGAGGGCAGCAAGTGACCCCTGATATATAATACAGCAGTGTGAGGGCAGTATGTGACCCCTGATATATAATACAGCAGTGTGAGGGCAGCATGTGACCCCTGATATATAATACAGCAGTGTGAGGGCAGCATGTGACCCCTGATATATAATACAGCAGTGTGAGGGCAGCATGTGACCCCTGATATATAATACAGCAGTGTGAGGGCAGCAAGTGACCCCTGATATATAATACAGCAGTGTGAGGGCAGCATGTGACCCCTGATATATAATACAGCAGTGTGAGGGCAGCATGTGACCCCTGATATATAATACAGCAGTGTGAGGGCAGCATGTGACCCCTGATATATAATACAGCAGTGTGAGGGCAGCATGTGACCCCTGATATATAATACAGCAGTGTGAGGGCAGTATGTGACCCCTGAACTGGTTTTATGAGGTCCTTCAATAAAAGTCTTGCTTGTAGCTTGGTGTTTATAATTAAAATACTAATAGTTACCAGGAGCTTACGAGGGATAGTCGGCTCTAGACTGGTTATGAGGAATTTCTCACAGAATGTTCAGCTGTCAGTATGCTATTGTTACCCAGGTAAGCGATGGCCAGCCGTATCTCAGGTACTTAACACAATGTCCAATACAGGTTTGCTGACATACCTGACCGAGTCCCACTGCAGGTAGTGAGAGACAGAGGTCGCTGGGTTTGGTATGATGGGCGCTTCTGGTCGAGTACCATGGACGGTATGATTGTGTGGTGGTGGCGACAGTGTTGTTTCATTACTGCTATGGTCAACAGTTGTAGTTGTTTGTGTGTATTGGCGTAGTAAATGGAAGAAGGAAGACTATCCGGTAATAAAGTGTAGTTGAGACTGAGAATTAAAGCTAACAGTTGTAACAGGAGAGAGAGTGACCCTGGCGCCCCTGACCACCTAAGTCACGACAGTAGTGCCGTAATGGGTGGCGTTTGTTATAGCCTAGTTTTATTTTAATATATCTTGTAGTATAAGCTGTTCCTATACTTACTGGATTAATATATTGCTTACTATCTAGTAATCCCAGTTTTCTGCCTTACATACTACCATAATTATTTGTAAACCTATTTTTTATAATAATTAGTTATATAATTTAACTTAATCTAAATAGAAGTCAAGTATAACGTAGGTATTAAGATTATTGTAAGTGAACCTAATTATACTAATCTGTATAATGTATCGGTTATCTTTAATAAAAATCTATTCAATATCTGTCTTACCATTTTAACTTTCTCTTTAATTAGTTCCTTTATTAATAAACAACAAGTTTAGATCGATGGCCATTGGCCAATGTCTCACTAGTGAACACACACAGCGTGGAATGTTTTTCTGTTTCTTCTCAGATCGCCAGTGAATGCATTATAACATCAGCAACTTCACTAACATTAGTTGCTAAAACAACGCAATACGGTCCGTATACATTATATCAACAACAGCAACTTCTTTTAGCTGTTAAAAAGCGCCAAACTATCATGAAGAATGAATATAAGTAAATATTACTTCACACAGGTGGTAGATCTAATGAACAGTGTACCCCCTCAAGCTGAGGAAACTAGAACAGTATTGGGCCTCATAGTAGCCCTTAACAAATTTAACCAGAACAATGGAATGATCCTACACAGGCCACTGGCCCTTTCTCTCGACATGGCCACCTCTAGTGGGTGGCCACTAAGACATCTTCATCTAAGGTGCTCCAGTGTTTCCCTTTAAATGTGTGGTTTATCGATATTATTCTTGTCCATGTTTCCAGTGTTGATCTACATGATTATATATATATATATATATATATATATATATATATATATATATATATATATATATATATATATATATATATATATATATATACATATACATATATATATTTTTGCTGATAACCACAAGGAAACAAGAAAACATGAAGTTCTAAAGCGCTTTCGTGTAGAGGAGAGTGAGAACAAGTCCCTAGGGGACAGCAGGTGTCCACAATGTTTTGGTCTAAGGCAGTGACCCTTACTAATCTTCTTAATAAAAAAAATGACCATGCCATCTCTAAGCACAGCAGCTGTCCGTAGTCAGGTCATAGGGTGTGTGGGCCTTGGTCAGGAGCAGGGGCTGCGTCAGCAGAAGCGGATGAGGGCTCGTGACAGCAGCTGGGTCCACGACAGTAGCAGGGAGTACCTGAGGGAGAAAAGAGGAGTGTGTGGGTCCGCACTCAGGCGCATGGGCCGCGTCGGGAGCAGGGGCTGCATCAGCAGAAGCGGCAGGGGGTACTGCTGGGCTGGGGGCGGCGTCTGAGGCAGGACGGGTGTGTTGGAGTCGGTAGGACGTGGTGCTTGGGGCAGGAAGAGGAGCTGGTGTCTGCTTAGAGAAGTAGTGCTGCTCTTGGGTGTCTAACCTGCGGTGTAGAGACAGTAGCTGTAGAGCTGATGAGAGCTGCCTCTGGGTGGATAAGCCAGTCTTCCATGTTGCTTGAAGACTGGGAGAGTGATCGGTCTCTCCTCCATCCTGTGTGAGTGCAAATCTCCGGGGGTCACCATTTGTGGGGTATGGGTTTCTTTGGTTCAAGACTCAAAAATCACGATGTGCTCTCTGTATACATGTTGTATTGGATGTACAATGCAGCTTGGTGCTGGGAAGGCAGCATGGTTACAAACGTGATGTAGAGAGAGCTGGTTGGTGAGGGTGCTCAGAGAAGGACAGCTGGTGGGTCGCCATGCTCGCTGGCGGGAGCGAGGGCCGCCAGGCAGCGGCGGAGGTGGTGTAGCTTGCTGCGGCTGTAGCTAGAAGAAGAGAGTTGGTTGGTGAGGGTGCTCAGAGAAGGACAGCTTGTGGGTCGCCATGCTCGCTGGCGGGAGCGAGGAGGAGGAGGTGTTGCTGGCTGGTTGGTGTAGGTAGAAAGAGAGAGATCACCACGAGGTCAGGTCTTAAATAGCGGGGGGTAGGCGTGGCTTAGTGGTTGACCTCCGTGATGTATGGCGGCGCTGGTTGACCCAGACCACGAGGCATACACTGGGGAATTCGCGGGGTCGGCTACGCAGCGACAAACAGCGTTTGTAGGGGAGAAATTCACTACAACACTTCATTCCGCATTGTCTTATTTCTCCAGATAAGGCAGAAATGAGTAGGTATAATTAGTCCATAATATTTCATTACTGAGGGGTATGTCATCACTTTGGCTGTACTTACAAATGCGGGTCAATACGAACCAGTATGGTGTTCCAAGGGACAATAGTACTGTGTAAATTGTTCCAGCACAAAACTCGGCCAGGAATGGGAGTCGGTGTTTATCCCTGAGGGCTGGTCCTCACAGCATTACTCGAGAGGGCGATCTGCATCATGGAGGCCAGGCTGCCACGCCACCCTCTAAACCATACACTCAGCAGAATCAGGGCATCTTGTTTGTGCAGGTCGTGTGGGGGGGGGGGGGGGGCGCACGTGGTCGCAGGCTGATAGATTTAATGTTTGTTCGGGTAAGGCAACACCAGCACTGTAGTTGAAGCCAGCGGCGATAACAGTATTAATGATATTACAGAGATGGTTTGTTATTTAATAAACAAAAATATGGTTAAGAATATCACGAAAAAAATCTGTAAGTTTAACATAAGATTGTAGATTTTATGAATATCTATTTGTTGTATATATATCTTATTTATGATTAGTACAATATTAAAGAGCTCTACTGAAGGTAGCAAGGGAGGCAGAGTCAAACCCCAAGGGATTCTATCAAATGTATCAAACTAAAACACGAGAAAAGATTGGACCATTGCAGTCAGATACCGGCAAGCTAACTGATAACGACGGAGAAATGAGTACTAATTTGAATAAATATTTTACAACAGTTTTCACCACCGAAAATTTAAACATGATACCCGGGGCACCGACTCTATACAGAGATAGCGAAGAAAATAAATTAAGCGAGATAGTAGTGACTAGTAACGATGTTAGTAAGCAAATAGACAAACTAAAGCCTAATAAGTCACCTGGTCCCGATGAGATATTTGCCAGAGTATTAAAGGAATGTAAGGAGGAGCTTAGTATGCCCTTAGCAAAGTTGTTTATCATGTCCTTTAAAACGGGTGTGATACGAGAATCGTGGAGGATAGAGAATGTAATACCGTTCTTCAAGAAGGGAGATAGATCACTATCCTCCAACGACCGACCAATCAGTCTAACATCAATTGTAGGCAAATTACTGGAAGCAATCATTTTAAACTATTCGAAATCACCTGGAGAAGCACAAGTAGATCAATGATTCCCAACATGGCTTCACAAGCGGGCGTTCATGTCTAACTAATCTACTAACATTCTTTTCATCTGTTTTCGAATCGGTGGACGAGGGGCACAATTATGATGAGGTATATCTCGACTTTAGTAAAGCCTTCGACAGAGTACCCCACGAATGACTAATAAGAAAAGTGGAGGATCATGGCATTAAAGGAGATATTCTAAAATGGATTAGGGCGTGGTTACAGGACAGGAAACGGCGAGTGAGCATTAACGGCACTAAATTCCATTGGAGCAACGTCACGAGTGGAGTTCCCCAAGGCTCAGTATTCGGACCATTATTATTTATTATATACATAAACGACATAGATATCAGCATAGACAGCAACATAAGTAAATTTACTGATGACACTAAAATAGGACGTGTAATTAAATCTGACGAGGACTCCGCAAAACTGCAGGAAGATCTAAACAAATTTTTCGAATGGTTTGAAAAATGGCAGATGAGATTCAATGTGGGAAATGTAAAGTACTCAGTATAGGAGATGTAAACAGGGAAACCAGATACCAGATGAACAACGATGTTATTGAGAAATCCGACTACGAGAAAGATTTAGGAGTAATGACAGGTAGGAATCTTAAGCCAAGTAAACAATGTTCATTTGCTCGTAACAAGGCTAATAGAGTACTTGGGTACTCTACTTCATACAAAGGAGTGTTAGTTACAAGACAAGCGAGGTCATCTTAAAACTATATCTTGCGCTTGTGAGACCCCACTTGGATTACGCAGTTCAATTCTGGTCACCGAATTACAGAATGGATATAGAATCCTTGGAAAGAATTCAGAGGAGAATGACAAGACTAATCCCGGGCATTAGGAGCCTTGAGTATAGAGACAGGTTAAAGCATCTTAATTTGCAATCCCTCGAGAGACGTAGAGTGAGGGGCGATATGATCAGGGTGTATAAATGGAAGTCAGGGCTAAACAAAGGGGACATTACAAAGGTACTCAAACTATCCCACCAGGAGCGAACTCGTAACAATGGTTTTAAATTAGACAAATATAGATTTAGGCGCGAAATAGGTAAACACTGGTTTGGAAATAGAGTAATGGATGAGTGGAACAAGTTACCGAACATCATCATTAACTCGAATTCGTTGGATAGCTTCAAACAAAGGTTGGACGGATATATGAACAATAGGGGTTGGGTGTAAATGGGACTGCCCAGTATGAGCCAATGGCCCCGCTGCAGTTTCCTCCATTCTTATGTTTTTATGTTCTTATGTTGTTAAGACTAGTTTTGAGCGGGCTAGTTAGCATGCTAACCAGCTCCTTTTGATGTATTTGTCAATAAATATTTTGAATTTGAATTTGATACATGCTACTCTGGGCCACAGTACGACCGTGGTGAGTACACTAGAAGGAATGATCGGTGATACACACATTCAATCATTATTTATTAAATGCAAATATGAGTATTATGACACTTTGAATCTTCACACACAGCAACAAACTTTGGTTCAATTACTGATTACTTTACTGAAACACTTAGACAAAATAGAAATGTTGACAAGTCGTACTTTATAATTAGCAAAAATAGATCTTCCGTTATCATTTGCAACACTCGATAACTACATCTCCTGAAGGGTATTATTACTTGATAAACACACATGGAACCATACATCAGCATACATCAGCTGTGAGTACAGCTGGTTCACTCACATACATAACACACAGTATAATACTGGTGATGGTAACCTGTATGGTCTCAATAATCGACCCGAAACAGTTATATTTCCGATAATTTATTCACAATAATACATACAAGAAATGTAAGCACAGACGAGTACAGTCAGGATGAGTTACCACAGGTCTTACCTCTAACTTGGAGTAACCACAGCAGTGCGTTCAACTCAGTCGCTCAGTGAAACCGCGGCCAAGCTCATGCTTTGAAGCTGAGTTCAAGCTCCGGGTTCAGCCGTGAACAGCCGTCAAGTCACCTCCTCCAGTATCAATCCCGTTGTATTAAAAACATCCTGCATAGGACATCTTACCTGCAGCTGGCTACCGACTCTCGGGAGTGGCAACAACACATACAGTGCCTGATGGACGAGGAAGGAGCGTCAAGAAGACTAAAGTCAAAATACAGAATGTTACAAAACACGTCTGGCAAGGGAACGAATGGATCATTCAACACAGAAGGTGCCCAGCTACATTACAGTATCATTTGGCACATAAGACGTTGAACTATGTTACAGGAAGTCTGATATATTCAACAAAGTTCAACTGAGTTAAATTCACTTCATATCAGGGCGAGGAGAATTAGTGTCATGGTCTGCATCAATTTCTTAAGGTTAACTCTTACAACCTAATCAGTGTTTGAGTTTGCAATGCAGTAATTAAAATATCACTACTGAGATTCGCAATCACATTTCGTGCTGACTCTGCTCGGAGACGAACAAGGCCCTTTGATGCCCAGCTGTTACATTTCAAAGTAGTGAGCGGGTGGGTGACAGGTTTCTCTTATATGATTAATGACTTTATCAAATACAAAACTGACAATAATTTTAAAACTCATTATACTCTCTGATGACTGTGATTCGAAACAATCTGACTTCAGCGGTGAATAGGTATCTCGCAACGTCTCACAGGCGGAAAAAGGATTTTCACCTCTATTGCAAACTCTAACACTCGACTTACTTGGCAATTTTACTCCACGTAAATATAGCTGAAGCTTTCAACACATTTTCAATGGATCTTGAATGTTTCAGCAATAAGTAGGTATATATATCTTGCAGTAATACTTACGCATTCATTCATAATTTTAAATATACAAACACAGCAGGAGATTTCTTAACATTCTGAAACGGATGATAGAGAAAACGGACGTCTTAGTAGGGGGGACCCAAGAAATAAGTTATAGCTACATGTTTTACGGACTATTGAGCGTAAATAGGAGCGTCTGATTTTACATGAATTAACATGTATGACTTTGGCCAGTACATTATGAGCTCTAGGTCACTGTAAAAAATCAGTCACTGTTAATTTTGGCTGTTTTTGGCCTAAAAACTGCTATCAAGTACATATTTATATAACTGAAGCTCTAAGCTACACTTATTTTATGTGTGTAAAAATAGTGTAAATAAATGATGTACTATTTTAGGTTATTCTTTTCGCTGCTCGTTACTCATTTTTTAGATGTTATGCAGTTAAATAATTATTAACTAACTACTAAATATATTGTACAAACATTTGCAATTCTTATTGGCACTGGTTGTATGATCGTGTAGACCTTCATCCGGTCCTTTAACCTTGTGGGTAACCCGTTCAAAGAAGGTAAGGACAAAGAAATTGGAGACAGTATTTTCAGTCCTGAGGGAGAAATGAAGAGAACTGTATGCAACATTTGTAGGAGAGCGTCTAGATAAAAGGGCAGTGACTGCACCTTATAAAAGATGATGTGCATCTTCTAAAGCAGATCTACATTTTTATGCAAGTCAGAGAGGGCAATGCCATACCGGCTCTTCGAACATGAGAATGCTGGCATCACCTGTCTTCAAAGCCCTGGTGCATGTTCTTAAATAAAACACCAACCAGAAGACATTCACCGACTACACCACACACAAGGTAATCCACACATCAAGCAACAGCTCGTCTCAGCCAACAGAGCGGACATTATATGTGATCGTTATTTCCCACAGAGCTTGAAGGATACTGCCAGAGGTAATAGGGGGAAAGCTGTGCGGAAAAAGGTTACTGGTAGAAGAAATCTACCAAAGAACTGGGACAATTTCCACAGGGACAGTCATAATAAAGAAGTGCTGACAATAATTTGAACACAGTCATCACATTCTCTGGTGACTGTGGATCAAAGCAATATGACTGCAGTGGTGAGTGGACTTCTCATAGTCTCTCCCAACACTCGACGTATTGACAATTTCACTACAAGTAAATATAGTTGGAGCTTTCAACATCACTCTCAAGGGATCTTGAATGTTTTAGCTATAAGCAGGTATATATATCTTACAATAACACATTCACATTCATTCATAATTTTAAATAGACGAACATAAGTGTTGTAACGGCACCGAGTGTGAGCTGTTTCACGACCAGATTTGACCAACGCTGGGGCAGGTTCAGATATATTCAGGAGCCGGTGCATGTCCAGTACTTGCCAACAGTGAGTAACAAAGACGTGACCGATCACCCAAGCGACTAACGAGCCGATCAGTAGTGAAGAGGATAAAAGTATAAACATGGGATTTTCGTGATCTCCCAGAAACGGACGATGATAGAGAAAACGTACACCTCAGGAAGATCAGAGAAAATTTATGTTTCAGTAAGGGGGGGACTCAAGACACGTAATGGCTACATGTTTTATGGGATATTGAACGTGATATGTATGAATCATCTTAGTTTAAGTTAACTTACATTTATGACAGTGGTTAGTACACGTCGAGAGGGAGAAATTGAGAGGGAGAGCGTAAGAGGGAGTGTTTTTGAGAGAGTCTTTGAGAGGGAA
>CAUDMG010001610.1:692500-817500 GCA_958450375.1 Homarus gammarus | reverse complement strand
CTTATCTCCGTTCAATTCATAAAGGGAAAGCTGAGAAACTTCACTGTATGGTAAAAATTTTGTGTCGAGACTGCAAACAGGAGTATATTTTCGACATAACACATGCGTCCATTGTAACTAAAGATATGTACAGGTATATATTTGGGTTGGTAATAGGAAGAGAATATCTCAAATGTTGTTATCGTGTGCACTAATTGTACGACTAACCTCGGGTCACTTTAGCCAATGTAATAATTGTTTTGACTGACTATTCTGTTAATAAGACTGGTAAGAGTGTTAAATGAATGTGGTATCACTAAGAAATACTGTAAATACCGTAGCAGTTTGACAGCAATCCCTTGACGGAATGTCCCTTTTAGTTTTCTCTCGACAGATAAAATTACCTCTTAGTTTTATAATTTGTTGGGAGTTGTGGGTGGAGAAGGTCAGATACACTTCTGATACACTTCAGTTGTGGATCTTTTTCTGTCCACGACGTCCAGTCTTGTTCTCTCGATCAAGAATTTCTTAACGTTATTTTACTGCCATGAAGCTCTTCTCACAAGACTGGACGAGTTCCCCTGAAAAAGAGGAAATTTTCATACCTGTTAATCAAAATCGGTGTACTAAACAGATGTGCCTAATTGGAAGCCGTAGGATTTATTACAACCTTCTGTTGAAGTCTGTCGCTCACGTAGACCAAATCAAGTGTGTCAGGGAGTTCGTCGAGCCTTGACCACTCTCCTCCAGGGTGTGTTGATGCAAGTAACAAGATCAATAGATTGCAAGATTTTGTAACCACTGTGTATGATATGGCACAGCACTTTATCTCTGATGGCAAGAGAGCTGATATATCGGATTGCATCCACTCTTTGCACCAAATAGCTAATTCACTTTCTTTGTACAGGGCTAAACACACTATTTACAGGTACGTGAATGCCTCTCATGCAGACGCGAGTAACATTAAATGTAAAGTGTGCGGTCATACATAGAGTATAGTCTCACATTGGCAGTATGCCCCTCTCATAAGTGTGAAGAAGTCAACTCCTATATATCGAACTAAATAAACAATATGCTGGAAATACAATACTCTGTAACATTCAATGCCCCAATACCCTGTCCACTAAGGTCTATAATACATATCCCATTTTGCGCTACGCTCAAACCATGAGTATGGGGGTGCACAATAACTAGTCTTTGCGGCAAAATTCAAAATTCTATTTGATGAGATAGAAATCAACTCTAATTCCCCGTAGTTGAGGATATATCATTTTGTTATTTCATTTTCATGTGAATTTTCCTTAATTCTTTGTGATGCTGGATATGATCTTGAGGTTCTTTGCTTCTCTGCATTCACACCTGTAATTGGGTGTGGTGAGCTTGTAAATTTTACAATTACAGCATCATATTTTTATATATACTCAAAGATCAAGATATTCCGATTTGTAGATGATATATATATATATTTTAAATTTCCATAAACATTGCAACAATAATTTATTCAATGTTCCTGTGCGTTTATCTGTGTGTAGTTTTATGATGTTAACTGTAATCATCATATTACCTTTAGTTGTAAATTTCATCATTTATTTGGTGATTTCATATTATTATTTATCTTTAAGGCTCATTTGGGGATTAATAAAACGTGTCTAAGCGAAGTGTCACAGTGCAGGATTACTGGACACTACTTGCTTCACGATTATCATTCATTATATTTCATTCCCTCTCACAAGCATAAACCCTTCATTATTATTGGTAGTATTTTTTTTTTTTAAGTTTCCTCACTGTGCGCTTTTTATATTACGTATAGGCCTACGTAGCTATCTTTTATTTTGTAGAGGGTAATTAACTCTATGTAAAAATTATGAATAAATGTAAAAGTGATCGGTGATTGGTTACTTAGTTCCCCGTTGCTTAATTTAATGATTGGGCTTTGTTGTTTCGTATTATATTATACTACGTACTATAGTAAACAAACAGCCTTGAGTTGCCAGCTGTCTCCAGCAGTGTTTGAAGAGTCTTGAACGAGTCTGTACGTACAGTAATAATATTACAAGTACGGCTAACAAAATTAGTTTATAGTAACTTGTAAAGCTTAATATTTTTTTCGCTTTAGGGTCACTGAGTTATCGTTAACTTTACTCTACTAATGATTAATTTTTATTTAATTAATTTTAATATAATATTTGTTTTTTCCTATAAGACTTATGAGTAGCACATAGAGATAGTGATGGTTACAGGTTTAAGGTACAAACGGAAGATAACTTACATACTTCAGACTGTGCTGTTTACTCTACCTTGGAACTGCCTCACACTTCCCTTACAGGTAAAGATTCAGTCAAATTTTAAATGGAGGCGATACGTGTGTTTGCAACAGCAAACAAGTGGGTAAGCTCTGAACGTGACCAGCTGACAGTCAATGTTGTGCATGATGACTCATATTTTTCCCCGATGCGTACAAATAAAAAAACGTCCCCTTCAAGGGATTTTGCCCCATCCAAACGTTGATACCGGATAATGACATTATTAAAATATTTTGGGGTGAATTAAAGAAAAGCTATATCAACGGCCCTTTTGGAGTAAGGAGTAATGTGGGAGCTTGAGCCACCCCTTCCCTGGGCGGTCTCCTGCGGGTTGGTAGTGACTCGTGTGAGTGGTGGGGAGGAGGGGGCTTTTCTCCACAGGGTGGTGTATTGCATCCAGTGTGATAGCATTATGTTAGTGATAAGGAGCAGGCACTGCTTGTTTAATCTCCCTCGTGGCGAGCATGGAAGCAACCTTGTATAAGTCATCCACTGCCAGTACACAGCCTCTTCACCATCAAGACCCCTGCTGTGACTCCTCGCAGCAACACACGGTAACTGGGTGCCTCGTGGGCCCAGACTGGACCAGCAGAGGATCTCGGAGCACCAGCGGGTCCCAGAGGGACGGCGCATAGGCCCAGCGGGATGTAGATACGCCCTGGCGCCTACCATCCACTGCCCAGCTACCTTGCGGATTATCCTTATAGGTATAAGGCTACAAGAGTAGCCTGTGATGAAGCCCCGCATCAGGCAGACATGCTTACAGAGCTCCAACAAGACCCCAACGGCGGTACAGGCGGAAGAGGTGACCAGAACGGGAACCCAATGACTACACCGGCGGATTAAGGCAATGCAAGATGGACAGGCTACTAAGGCTAAGCCAAACAAACTAGGCTATCGGCATTCCATTGCAACCCTCCTTCTCTTCTGTTGCTGCAGCTACCTAACAACTGGATCAGGAAAAGGGAGAGTCAAGTTGTGTGATTGTAGCCTGCAGCTTGCAGCAATTATCCACATCATACTTTTCGTCATCATCAAAACCCCTAAACCCCAAAAGGCCTATAGCGACAGACGAGTAGTGACGGGGAAAGTCAGAGATGACTGCCGGGAGTCTCTAGTCACAACTCTGCACAGGGGCGGCATAGATATGCTGGTCATTTATCCACTGGGACCTGGGCAGCAGTGCAATCCGGTCCTGTCTGTGCGACTGAGCAGCCCTTTCAGGAGCCACTCTGCACACTCCACATGGGGAGGGAGCTATAAAAAGTGCCCTAAATATAGCCTGTCTGAAAAACCAACCTGACTGGTCCACCGCATCCAGTAAGGTCATCCTTATGCGGTCGAAAACATAATCATAATCACAGATCAAAGGAAAAACAAACTATACATCCTCTTATGGTCGCTGCATAAAGAGCGGTCTAGGTATAACATCGACATATCAGCCATTAGTGAATCCTGGCTCCCAGACGAGGGTCGACTCACAGAACGGGGATCCGGCTATACCTTCTTCTGGTAGGGTAAGCCTCATAAGATATCACCCAAGGTGGGAACCTAGGAGGTGACAGGGCCAAATTTTAACACATCTAGACTAAACTAGGCTGCAACTAGCAGTTGAAGAAAACGGGAAACTTGCGAGAAAGGGTACCTGCGCAAAGGGCTCTTTACTGCTTGCGCCTTCCTATGGCGTACCTGACTTTGTTTCAGGGGGCATTCCTTTCCAAAACCTACATCAGGAATAGCAGGGATCAGGAGCCCCAAGGAAGGGCGGGATTAAGTGAGTGCACTAGCTTCGCTCATTCACCAAAAAGAGGCTTTTTAGCAAGCTTCAAAGCCCCTAATTTTGTGAGATGAGCTTGCTAGTGCACTTGTTACATTTCACAGGAAGGAGGGTGCTAGGATGTAAGGGGAGCAATGAGCACACGCAGGACCATTTGAATTTTATTTATTCTTGGATTAAGCTACATTAATTTGTTTTTACTAGCGTGCTGTCTGCAGGGTGCTTCTGACACCTGGTGAGACAGGTATCTTGCTATGAAACAGGAGGCTGATTTCCACTGTCCCCCTTCCCGGACTTGTGAGAGGGAGTGGGTCCTCAAGAAGGCCAGTGAAGCCGCTACACCCCGTACGTCGTGGGGACGTGGGGCCTTCCCAGGGTAAGCCTCCTTTATAACCTACATCTGACTGACAGCGGTTGGACCAACCGAGGATGGATGAAGAACAGATGCTGGCTGGTGGTGTTGTCGGTCGTGGAGGAGAGGTATTGGCGGAGGTTCCCGACCAGGCAGAGTCAGTGGTGCTCGCCCTCCACCTTCCATGCCGGAACCGCTATTGGCTGGAGCCTGTGGTTCTCTGGCTCATTCTTCGCCAGGGAGGTGGGAGAAGGTGCCAGGGACACTGCAGAATCTCCTTGGGCGAAGGAGGTCCAGTGGTCGAATCTTGTGAGTGCCTTGAGCTGGGATCACCTGAAGCCCATGGCCAGCGCTATGAGGAAGAGGGTCTTTTGTAGTAGGCGGTCCTTTGACGGCCGGATGGTGAATGGATCCTGGGGTGAGACAGATATCAGATTAATCCATATCATGTAAAACATTCATTGGAACAAGAACACGGGAAAAATAGACAACATAAGGCCAGTGGACCTTAGGCTAGGTTGTCAATATAGTTCACAGGACTGAAGGAGTAGTACTTATCGAGCTCAAAAAGGGTGAGGACTTTCTCCAAAGACCAGAAGGTCGGGGGTGGTCTAGCAGGTGCTCACTGGTGGAACAGGCCCCGCTTCAGCAGGGTAACTTACCTGTCGTTAACCTTCACCCTTCACCCGTAATCGGTGATGGCACTAGGAGGACAGAGAGGGTCGGAGGCTGCTGGGAAGAATACCAGCATGTTGGGTTTGTTTGTGTGTAACTTTAGTAATCTACTTGTAATATTGCCTAGTAGTCCGAAGGCGCGAGTAATTAACTCGATGACCTAACAGCGATCCAGTAAACAATCAATGCTAGTGGATCAATGTAATTTGTTCCCTTCAGGTAAGTTTGAGATGGTAGATAAACTCGTTGGTACAAACTAGAACTTCTTATTCGGTAACTTGAACAGGAGGCTAGGAGAGGCGTGTTACCGAGGTGTATTGGTGGGGACGGAGTGGCTATACCCGCGAGGCTGTGTTGCTTGTAGACAATGTGGCGTGATGTTGTTTGTCGTATCGCCATATAGCTAGAATGACAACAATACCCTCCACTCGACATAGTGTGTTTTAATAGACATAACGGAGTGTTTCAATCGGTGCCACTGTGTCTCGAAATGGCTTGCAACCATCCAGTTCGGTAGAGGTGCATCATGATAATACATATCATTAATATAGATATATTAACAAGAATAAAAACCTACTAATAATTAATCTTGCTGACACCAAATGTAAGAGCACCGACACCGACTTTATCCAAGCCAAATAACGTTGGACCGGCCTCGTTACCTGCATGAACGACAATAGACTATCACAACCACAGTATTGCAGTACTGCTGAACAACGGAAGAGGTACAATACAAGGATAATCAAGACGAAACCCAAAAACGTGTCAAATCGACGCTCGCACCTCATGGATCGCACGAGGGTGCATAAACTTCTGAGGTTGATCGAGTAGTCTGATAAACAAGCGTCAGAAAGTCGTTGCCACCACCCTCCACCTTAAGCAACCTTTGCGGACGACTCTGCCGATCCCATGTTGACTTTTTGAGCCACCGTAGACCACACGAGCCTACGCCTTATTCACCTTAAAAAAAATTACAATCGTTTCTGGCTGTTATAGTCAAACTCGACGATGAGTAACAATGACAACAAAGAGGGAATGAGCGGATTACCAACTCCTTTGAGCGTATGTGAGTTTGTTACCAGCTCCGATGCTATTGAGAGAGGTACTAGGAGACGTAAGAACAAAGGAGAGGTAAGAGCTAGGAGACGTAAGAGCTAGGAGAGGTGAGAGCTAGGAGACGTAAGAGCTAGGAGAGGTGAGAGCTAGGAGACGTAAGAGCTAGGAGAGGTAAGAGCTAGGAGACGTAAGAGCTAGGAGAGGTGAGAGCTAGGAGAGGTGAGAGCTAGGACAAGTAAGAGCTAGGACAGGTAAGAGCTAGGACAGGTAATAAGGGTTCGTCAGGCCCAAGATATGACCAAGGTGTGTTAGTAGTGGTACAGGGGGGGGGGGGGTGAAGTAGTAAGGATAATAACTAGGTATAGTAGTTGTGGTATTAATTAAGTGTGGTAGTTACGGTCATAGGAAGGTGTGGTAATGGTAATAGTAGTTAATTGTGGTAATGGTTGTAACTAGGTGTGGTAGCAGTGGTGGTAGTGGTGGTGGCGGTGGCGGTAACTAGTTATAGTAGTGAGTAGTGGTCACTAGGTGTGGTAGTAGTGGTGGTAACTCGATGTGGTAGTGGTGGTGGTGGTGTGGTAGTAGTGGTGGTAACTCGATGTGGTAGTGGTTGTGGTGGTGTGGTAGTAGTGGTGGTAACTCGATGTGGTAGTGGTGGTGGTGGTGGTCACTAGGTGTGGTAGTGGGGGTGGTAACTCGATGTGGTAGTGGTGGTTGTGGTCACTAGGTGTGGTAGAAGTGGTGAAGGTGGTTACTTACGCGTTGTAATTGTGGTAGTGGTAGGTCACTAGGTGTGGTTGTAGTGGTGATGGTGGTAACTAGGTGTGGTTGTAGTGGTGATGGTTACTAGGTGTGGTAATTGTGGTGGTTGTGGTGGTCACTAGGTGTGGTAGTGTTTGTTTTGGTGTTGATTATGTGTAGTAGTGGTCATTGTGTTAGCAGTAATGGTGTGTTAATGGTGGTGAAAAATAGGTGTGGTACTGGTGGGAGTCACTAGATTTTAGTATTGGTAACTTGGCTTGGTAGTGATGGTAACTAAGGTGTGGTAGTAGCAATAGTGGCAGCTGGGAATTTGGGCGCTATTGGCTGCACGCAAGGGTGGGCCACCTCACGCACCACAGATGACCACTCCCACAATCAATCGCGCCACTGTTCCACCATAATTATACAACATACTTGTAAGACTGGTGTGTCCGGCTACACACACTTACATATTTAGTGCAGGTACAGCTATGATACCAGTATTGACACGATGCCTAGGTACATGATCAATACTTGCGAGTTCCTGAAAACGTAGCAAAATATTCCAAGGAAGTGCAAGTAAAGTTATGTTCCTCTGTATTGTTTCTTAATCAGTCTGTTACATAATTTTTCTCTTGACGACATTTGCCAAGAATGTTCCTCTGCTGAGTTGAATAAATTTCTAACAATCATATATGATGTTCCCCTCGAGTCTCTTCTCAAGACAAATTCTCATTTGATGAGCTCGAATAAATATCAAATTCCCCCAAATCAGTCTCACTTACCTAAAGAAAGGCATAATTATTGTGAAGAAGGATATCCTGCCCAGAGTTAACTAATTCTACCGCTGCAAATTTCTGAAAAATATTTCGTCATGACTAAATCATTGATACAGTATTAAAACATTTCCGGTAACACACGCAGGAATGGCCTGTGAAGGCGGCCACTTTTTGAAGAAAACTTAATTATGAAATTTTTCTTCTCCAACAGGCATTTAGTGCTCTTAACCGTAATAACAATACAGGGTTTATAAACAGTATTAGGGCAAGAGTGTCTATCCCAGTATTATTGGTTAAAGAGAGATTCTCTCAGCATAATCAGTGACGCTGAAGTTCTCCCGTTATCATTAGATCGACATGGCTTCTCTCGACATAATTCATTGGTCTCTCCCCTTATTGGTGCTACAAGGCTTCACTCTGTAGTAATGATGCCGGACAACTTCTCATAGCGCCTACCAGCAGAAGTAGTGTTACGATTCTTTTACCAGCCCCACTGTTGCACCCTGTATTAGTGCTCGAGTACATCTACCATGGCTGGTTCTTTACCAGAGTAAGGTATGGGCGACTTTTAGTCTTCTGATGAGGAAATTTTTGGAGCAGCCATTCTCATTAATTTCACCTCTTGCTCTTGAATAACCATGAACAGACACAATAAAAAAAATCGGGCGTTTCTGTCGGATAATTGTCACCTACATTGTCGTCCATGCGTGTGGACAGTGTGCCACCGTGAGCTAGAAGTACTGTACGAGTAAAACAGAGACTAGAATATTATACACAACTACAAAAATCTTAAGAATAAACAAACACCAACTCATAATAGAAAGATGGAATGTGAGAACATAATGAAAGTGGGAAGTTTGCAAATACTTGTATGAAAATGAAAAGACTACAGTAGGACATTCTGTGATTAGGTAAAATGGACAGGAGGTGTTGAGCATTAATGTAAAGGGATATTTGCTAAACCCATGGCTTTGGTAATACCACAGGCTTAAGCACTGCAAATTATAGCGAGCATTAATATTTAGAAAAGTTTTGTGAAAATTAAAAGAAGGGAAAAGACACCATGAAATTTAATGAATATCTGATTATAATAGGTGAATTTAATGCAAAAGTTAGGAAGAGAAAAGAAGCAACAGAAGTATGACTACAAGGGTTTGTAATAAGATTGAAAGAAGGGAAATATTATTTGACTTTTATACGGGAGGTAAGATGATAATTGCACCTTGGTGTACCTTTTGACCACCGATCCCTGGGTGGTCCCATGTTCGACTTTGTGAAATCTAATTTGGTTTAGTTTCCTTTCTTAATTATATATCTTGTTATTAATGTTTATCCTGGTTAATAAGTTTATAATATATGTTTTTTCATGTGTTATTTTAGGTGCTGTGATTATTGTGTAATGTACAGAAGGTATTGTGAATAATGTTAGCTTCAAGTTTGAGTATGTACCGTGCTGGGGGAAGGCTCGCTGTGTAGACCTCAGGTATCAGGAGATCTGTGCGTTTATAGGGCTGCTCATTGCTACTTCACCATAATTCAATTAGTGTGAGTTATGATGTGTCACACATTTCTTTTGTGATTACATGAAACGTTTACAAGGTGTTTTATGTGAGCATTTTGAGTTTTTCCTACTTCAGGGTTTAGTCACCGTCCGCCATTATTCGGTCCTCCAGTCATCTCTTCTTATTGCTTGATAAGGTGTAAATACTTATGTAAATAATTTATTAAAATTGGCTTATGTATCTTATTTTAAGTTCTTCATAACTTACGGGATATAAATTTGCGTATGCATCTGCAACAATTACATATTTGAGATATTTAAAGTTATGAGTATTAAGATTGTGGTATAACATCGGGCAAGAAACAAAAATCTTCAGCGACTGTGATATTGCCACGACGATTGTACAGTAGGATGAGGTTACCCGTGTCAGGGAGGGCGAACTGTGACAGTCGTTATACAATAGTATATACCTAACCCAAGCAAAGCCGGGCAACTTTTCTTATGTGTGTACAGTACCTGAATTTATTTTAGATGTTTGTCGGAATATTGTTGATATATCTGTTAATACTTTGTTTTCGGTGTGAAAGTTGCTCATAGGTTTCAACAGAGACGAGAATAAACAAGAATAGTTTTATTTTTACACAAAGTAATATACCTAACTGTTTTTCCCTAACACGGTGAGTAAATAACTAATGTAAAATCTTGCTCAGTGAAATTAAAATCAGGAAATAACTGTTTCCTTATTCGGGTTATTTGTTAAAGATTCCTCACTTAAGACCACGTTAGGTTTTTATCAAGACATCGCTAAATATAACAGTTTTCCTTCAACAGTTTTATAATATTAGAGTAATTAATCTAGAAATATGTGGCTTTTATTCACCTGAGATGATATATACCTCTTCATGGATGCTTAAATTCATTCTCCTGATTGTATTTAATATTCGTACCTAAAGACTTAGCTGGAAAAATATATAACCATCAATGTGATAAACAAACTTAAGAAACTGTGCCTTTCTAGGGTACAGGCGCACGATCCATAACTTAGCATAATCAATTAAAAAATTAGTTGGCTCCATCGTTGTGAGTCTTCAAAACCCAAATTTGAGGGGAAAGTTCGAAGCACAAACATAGATGTTAATTTTCAAGAATAAATTGATCTAGAGTGAATAATTTTAATATAAGTGGGACACACAATGTCTATGACTTATTTTACATTAAAATTATTAAAGCATGCAGCCTGTTCTATTAAAACTCATTGAGCTGATATATTGTAACAGATGACCCACTGATAACATTGCAGGACATCCTCTGGAAATTTATTTGTTTATTAAACCTGTTTGAAGTCACTTTAAAATCAATAAGAATTAAAAAAAAATAATCCCGAGAAGTCACCCAAGCCTTGAATTAAATATTTTGCAGCTGTTGATTAAGATGAGGACTGACAGGAAGTGTATTCTATGGTTAGGTAACGATACTTTCAACGTGTCTGAGTCGGTGACATCTCGGGAGTTTAATATTACAAGCGTTGTCTTCTGAAGGTGCGGGGCGTTTTGGCCACTCGTGTCGTTTCGGGACTAAAGCTGACCAAGACTTTCCCATCGACTAGGATTAGCAACAGCCTTCGTTCGTCAAAAAACGTGATCCATTTACATAATATGAACGTCATTTTTTTATATCATTCTATAATTCCTCTTCCTGTTACTATTCTGTTCTCCACACATTACTAAACGTCAATAGTAGATATTTTCACAACACTTTTCATATTTTGTCTTCTAATTTTCGAAAACACCAACAACTTTTTGATAAATTTAGTAAGGAAATTCAACGTTTAACTAAACCCGCAAGAAAGCCAACATCTGACAAGGTGTAAATATCATCGAAATCATCTCCTAAAAGCAGACTGCGGAGTCACACCCCAAAAAATTAAAGCCAGGAGAAGAACAAGCATAATTATGATCAAAACAGTATTTTGGGTCTTTTATGTCACACTACAACAGTAACTAGGGTCTGCACTGATACGTTAACTTAATGGTTGTAATATTCTACTGGTGTATATATGTTGTTTTATGCACGAAAGGACGAACCTACTTTGTATAGCTTTCCAAGTAAGCAAATGAATCTAGCAAACTTACAATCTGGCTTCCATGAATTACTGGAGCAATGGCGTCACGGTACCAAAGTCGGTTATCAGTGTGTGTCCTGGTCTTTGTTAAGGTGGAACATAACTACCTTCAGTATGATAGATCTGAGGCTAAAGTGAACACATGGTATATTAATAGTTAAAACTGTAATTTTAAAGGGTGAAAATCCTACTCAGTTGTCTGTTTTTTACAATGGTTGGGAGTGGGCTGCTCTGGCTGGTTGGTGATATGGAGAGAAGAGATCATGAGCTCTGAGGGTGCAAGAAGGGTACAGTACAACGTAAAGTTCAGAAGTGGGAAAAGCGATCAGTACGTGCTCGTATGGGCTGGATGCGGTTGTGGTGTCGAACAGCAATTCGCGGAAGAGGGATCTCGGGTGGAAGTGTGTTTGTGTGTAAATCTGGTGCCTAAAACTTTGATAACTTTCTTTGCTTTGTTATTTAATACAGGAAGAATTTAATATGTTTTGCTTACCGCTTTATTTATGTATCATTTCTCTGCTGTAATGAGCATCACATTATTGTTAACACCTATAAGGTCCACTTGTTTGCTTCCATCCTTACTTTAACACTACTGTATGTGGGTGTTGAGCGCGGGTCCGGAATTTCCTCTATGAGCTCAACGGAGATCCCTGTGGAGATTCCTACTTTGTCTTCACGAGCTGATCGATACCGAGCAAACTGAGGGACGTCGGTGAGGGAATAAGGATATTGAATTTACCTTTATGGTGAAGAAACACACTCAGCTGTTTGACACAAGGTGGATAAAGCTGTTTTCACCTTTTTTCCTCGTTCCACACAATCAAAAAGGCGTTACCAGCACTTGTTTGATGCTCCAATTGATAATAACCGTCCAGTCTATATCTTATGATGGTTGGTTTAGCCAGGGCCGTCAGAGATGAAGGACGTGTCTTTGGTCAGGTAGCGTTTGTCAGTACTGCTAGAAATGATGCTTTTGTTGATCATGTTCTTTTTCAATGTTGCACCTTCCTCCAAACTGGTTAATGAAAAACTGAAAGTCGCTTTGTCAAGATCATCGGCGGTATTGGTGATCTGAGGACGTAGAGTAATTATCTCCTCAGGCAAGCTTTAATTTTGTAATATTCCTACATCATCATACTGAAGCGACTCACTTCCCAGCATCTCACACGGGTTTGTCTGCCGCGAAACTTTGTCTAAAAAATATGATCTCACACGAGTGACATTAAAAGTGTACACTAGACAGTTCTACAAGTTCATTACTAATAAACACTTTCACTGTAGATGATGTCTTCCAGCTTCAAGTTTGCCAGATGATTTGATGTCCGGTTGAGGGAATGGGTGGAAGTTTGTAAATACCCTCCTTGTCCAACCTTAAGGCACCATTGTGTAAATCGGTGAAATATTTCCCACTGGAAGGCTTGACTTATCGTTTAGGCAATATCTTTCTCACGGTTGTTATAAACTATTATCTCAATTCTGTTCACCATCGAGAAAAGTGTTTTATAATCTATTTGAAAGTTCTATAAAAAACTTTCCACGTACACTGCTTCTCACCGCCAGGTATTTTTTTCTCGTCAATTTATTGTTATTAAATGTGGGCTCCATGTGAACCCGTAGTAATGATATTTTATATGAGGTAAAAACGTCTAGGTATATATAGTTTACGAACTTTTTAGGATCTTATAATGTCTAGTATGTTTGAGTTCTGTGTGTGTGTTAATGCAGCTCCACCTTTCCAGTTTATGTCGGGATATATTGAGAATACGTTCAGGGAGGATTCGTGTATATTTTTCTTAGGGTTTATAATAAAAATTAGGTCGTTTATTTAGGTTGAACAGTTTTTTTCTGTCTCGTCTTGGTTCGTTAAGTTATTATTACTGCACCGCTGTCTGCCATGGGAGGCCACCTTTATGCGTTTCTTGGCGCCTCCACTCACCCGTTTGGTTTACTCAAGCCTGCAGGTGTTCGAGAGCAGTTGATCAATACACAAATATAAATTCTTCCTAAATGCTGGGGCCTTTACAGTCAAACAAAACTCTTTAACCATAGTGTTTTTTCTTCACTTTATTAATATATAATTTAAAGTGGTTTACTGCGATTGTTTCCACTGCGAGATTCTTTCCTGGAAAGTTAGGTCGCTAATTTCTCTTACTTTAGTTCATGGAAGAGTTGCTTTGCTGTTCTCGGGAGCTAAATTATTCAATGCGACTAATTTATCTTAATACGTTTGGGCTGTTTACTATTAGACATTTTATGCTATATTATGTTTCACGTAATCATAAATTGTCTGGTAAGGTTATTTCTGACAGTTCCTTAGCGTAAAAAACAATTAATGAACTGGTTTTCAATCTTGATCAACAAAGCAATTTCTTGGTTGTTTCAGCAGAATCTGTTTTGACATATCACTTCAGTTTACTAAGACCATAACCCTTGGAAATATTAACCTATGCTTGGATACACATAGCCTACTTACTCTTCAGAGAACAATTGATGAATAAAGATTTTTCTGCATGTGTTTGGCTAAGTGCATTTATTAGTCTTCTGGTTTAATTGGCTTAACCACAATTGTAAACCTCAAGTGGAAACTGATAACTTTTGAAGGGTGTGTTTGGTGAGCTAAGATGTGTTACATTCAGGTTGTAGTGACCAATTAGTTAAGTTGTCTAGGGTAATTTTCGTTACATTAAATTCATAATCATCAAATTGATAACCATGACTCAAAGATCATTTTGTAAGGTCGACTAAATTGGCGAAAAAAAATAACACTTAAATTAGTGTTGAATTTGTAAGTAATATCTGTCGTGACTTGGGACAAAGTAATACACAGTTAATTAATTCTTATGATATTAAGTCAAACAAAACATTACAAATTGCTTTCATCACAGAATATATGTCTTACTACACAGGGACACTTATTATAAAAGAATGGAATTAAAAACATTGATACTCACACTATAATATAAGGTTTATTTGTGTCTTGTTTTAAGGTCTTTATTTACCCTACACAGGGACGGCAGTCCTATTATACTCAGGCCAACCGGCCGTCAAACTGAATTACACAGACTCTCACCTCGTAGGGCAGCTGCACTTAGGTTTTAGTCAAGTTGACTGCTAATGAGTGTCAGGAAAGAGTGAAGTAGTGGTTTTCTAGAGCAGGTATTTTATATGGTACAAATTTTTTGATATAACGATAAAATAGTGTCTAAGACAATGGTAGTTAGAATGAATTTACAGAGTTCGTGTCAAAGGTTTTGTTAAGTGGCAACAAGGAACAAATTAGTCTGTACTCTGAAATGTAATGCTGAAGGCTATGTTTTCTGTTTTCACCACAAATTCGAAACTGGATAAGTGCAAGGGAAGGATTTCTCATGAGTTCCCAACATGGCCCTACAGCCAAGTCTGATTATGGCGGCAACTACATCACTGAGCCGAGTCAGACATTATTCCGACCGTATTGATATTTTGTGTCACAATGTCTATCATAGTGGCGAACACTAACACTGTCGCCTCGCTGGTCACTTCGTTTTTTGTTTATGATTTGAAGAGCTGCTTTCTTGAGGAGCGTCATGACTCGACCAGGAGTTATCGTTGAAGAGTCATCAGGAACTCCGATCGCACTACCTCACCTCATGCCGCACTCAACACCGTTTCTGGTAAGTTAAATTCAAGTGTTGTGTGCATTTATTATCATACTAAACAATGAAGCCATCAATGTATGTGTTTACAAATTTTATTTTTTATTCATGCGTGCGCCAAAAGTATTTCCTTGGGCATCACCAATTATATAATGGGAGTTAATGTTACGGAGACATATTTAAGGACACAGCTCTTATCGTAACCCGGGGGAAGCCTGTGTTGTCTTATCCGTGACCATAGACGTTGCAAAGATGATTGTGCCTGCCTGCCACGTTGAGTTGTAGGAGTTGGTATTGGGTGACCTCGTCGTGGCTCATCCTGACCAGTTTGTGCTGAAGGGACTGTTTTGATATTTATATTAAAACAGTTTATTAAGCCAGAAAATACAGATAATGAGTCGATAATAATAACACTATTGGCATGGTTGAGCCAGTTGAGAGCCTGAGTTCTCTTAATGGCACTTGATATTTACTGAACATTTATCTCAAGGAAGTATTATGTTATATTTAGTATCAACTGGAATAGTACACGTAACATAGTGACATAGTGTTAGTAAGAACATAATTAAATTGTTACCACGGTGTAGATTATGAGGCCGTTTTGAATGGGTGATAAGTATATGAAAAAATATAGCGTGCGTATCGACACAAAATGCGACAATTTTTCAACTCTACTGAAACAATGTATGGCCCAACTACTCATGGCGTGGCCCCCATTCGCTCACCCGACAGTAACTCCCTAATTAAAGACGAAGAAAGAATCCGGCAGCGCTGAAAAGACCACCGCCATTCCCTGCTCAACCGAAACACCGATGGAGATGTCCTGACTACCATGCAGGTCCCTCAGCACCCAAATGGAGCTGACCCACCTCATCACGTGATAAGGCAACTACAGCCATCGAGCAGATGAAAAATAAGAAAGTCTCAGGGCCTGATGTAATCCCGGCCGAGGAGTATATAGCAGGAGGACCTCTGCTTACCAGCCGTCTCCAACCTCTCCTGGAGAATATATGAGAGAAGGAAAAAATCCCCCAAGATGTTTACAAGAAGAAAGGAGACCGGTCAGACTGTCCCAACTGCCGCGGGATCTCGCTGTTATCCATAGGTGGCAAGATTGTCGCCACAGAATTCATAACAGATTTCTTCCTGAGGCGGAAAACTTCCCCCCAGAATCTCAATGTGGCCTCAGACCATCACGTGGCACCACCGACAGGATCTTTGCTGCCCGCCAGAGTCAAGAAAAGTGAAAAGAACAGAGTCGTGACTTGAACATGGCCTTCATCGTCCTTCCCTCGGTCAACAGAGAAGCCCTCTGGCGAGCACGCAGTCGTTTTGGTTGCCAAGCAAAATTCATCTCCATTGTGAGGCAACTACATGATGGCATGAACGGCAGTGTCCTGCACAATGGCACCCAGTCTGAGTTCTTCCCCATCGAAACGGGAGTAAAACAAGCATGTGCACATTTTCTTGGCTGCCTAGCTTACTTTTGCCAATGTCTATCTAGCAGGCGGCATGGACATCCAGTATCGGATGAAGGGCCTTTTCAATATAAGGCGACTCCAGGCAGGAACAAAGGTGTCGGCCACTTCTATCACTGAACTTCATTATACTGGCTACCTCACGCTCGTCGCTCACACCAAACATGATCTACATGAGATCCTGAACACCTACACAGATGCACATGCACACTTCGGCCTTAAGGGGAATGTACATAAGACTCAAATTCTCTTTAAGCTTGCCCTTGGTTCAGCCACACACCTCTACCATATATAAAATTTAATGTTACTACCTCATCTAATGTTACCCACTTTCAGTATCTAGGCTCCCACCTGTCCACCACCGTGGACATCGATGACGAGATTCAATATCGGAACAGATGTGCATCTCAAGCCTTTGGCAGACTCAGTACCCGTGCTTTCAGCTGTAGGAAGCTGAGATTATCTACAAAGCTGCACGTATATCAATCCATCCTACGAGTTCGTTGGGAATACAAAAAAATAAATACCAGAATTGTCGCTGACACCAACTGTAGGAGCGTTGCAGCTACTATTATCCACGAACAACTACGATGAACTGGCCATATTACCCGCATGGACGACAGTAGTCTGCCAAACAGCTAGTTTACAGTCACTTAAGGAATAGTAAACGTACCTCTAGCGGCCAACTAAAAAGGCATAAGGATAGTCTTTAGACAAACCGACCCCCTCGCCTGGGAGACGATTACTCCACACCGTATCGCTTTTAGGAGCACCACACGAGAAAGTGTCAATACTTTCGAGTTAGCCCGACTGCAAGCAAAGGCACAAAAGCGCCAAGGCCAAAAAAATGCTTCGGCCGCCCCTCCCACACTAAATGTAACCCTCCACACGTGCAAATTTTGTGGACGGCCCTGCCGGGCCCGTATCGGCCTCTTGAGACACCTCAGAGCTCACCAACGAAGGTGACATCTTTAATAGCTCATATCATTATATCATAGCTGGATTATCTTCATACTCGATTCCGAGTGTGTGTGTGTGTGTGTGTGAAATACGTCTAGTGTGGCAGCATTATGTTAGTGTTAAGGTGCAAGCACTGCTTGTTTCCTCTCGTTTTCAGATATCACCGCTGACTAGCCCTCGTGGTGAACAGAGAAACAACTTGCATAAGCCTTCCCCTGCCAGTACACATCCTTTTCACCATCAAGACTCCTGCTGTGCCTCCTCTTGGCAGCACATAGTATCTGGGTGCCTCGGTGGCCCAGGCTAGACAAGCGGGGGATCTCGGAGTAGCAGTGGGCGCGCAGGGACGGCGCATAGGCCCATTGGCACGTGGACACGTCCTGGGGCCTAACAACCATTGCCCCGCTGTTATCCCCCATCCCTGGATGAAGTAGCTACTGCCATCAAACAAATGAAAAATTACAAAGCCTCAGGGCCTAATGGAATCCCAGCCGGGGTGCATAAAGCGGGAGGACCTCTGCTTACTAGCCGTCTCCACTCTCTCCTGGATAATATATATGAATAGGAAGAAATCCCCCTAGCTCTTAAAGACGCCTCCATCGTCATTATTTATATGAACAAGGGAGACTGGTCAGACTGTGGCAACTACCGCGGGATCTCGCTGTTGTCCGTAGCTGGGAACATTATCGCCCGAGTCCTCCTAAACAGACTTCATCCTGAGGCGGCAAACTTTCTCCCAGAATCTCAATGTGGCTTTAGAACAACACGTGGCACTACTGACATGATCTTTGCTGCCCGTCAATTGCAGGGAAGCCCTCTGGCGGACCCTCAGCCGTTTTGGCTGCCCACCAAAACCCATTGCTATTGTGAGGCAACTCCACGATGGCATGAACGGCAGTGTCCTGCACAACGGCACCCAGTCTGAGTTCTTCCCCATCCAACGGCAGTTAAACAAGAGTGTAGAATGGCACCAACGCTTTTTTTCATTTTATTGACTGCCTTCCTTACTCGTGTCAATCCTAATTTAACCGGCGGGGTGAACATCGACTGACAAATGAAGGGTATTTTCAACAAAAGACAACTCCAGGCAGGAACAAAGGTGTCGGCAGCTTCCATTACTGAACTTCAGTAAGCAGATCTCACCCTCGTCACTCACACTGAACGCGACCTACATGAGATCCTGAACACCTACACAGATGCGTATGCACGCGTCGGCCTTGAGGTGAATGAACGTAAGACTCAGTTTCTCTTTCAGCCTGTCCCTGGTTCAACCACACCACCACCCATCCGGCTTAACGGTACTACCCACTCTAACGTTACCCACTTTCAATATTTCGGCTCCCAACCTGTCTACCACCGCGGACATCGATGAAGAGATTTAACATCGGATCAGATGTGCATCTCAAGCCTTTGACAGACTCCAAAACCGTGTATTCAGCTGTAGGGAGACGAAATTACCTACCAAGTTACACGTATATCGAACAGTGGTCCTCCTCACCCTGCTATATGGCAGCGAGACATGGGTCACATACAGGAGGCACCTCAAAGACTTGAAAACTTTCACCAACGTGGTCTACGTTCCATCCTCCGAGTTCGATGGGAAGACAAGAGAACAAATGCCAGTGTTCTTGCTGACACCAACTATAGAAGCATCAAGGCTACCATTATCTATGAACAACTACGCTGGACTGGCAATATTACTTGCTTGGACGACAGTAGACTGTCAAAGCAGCTACTTTACAGTCACCTAACTGATAATAAAGGTAACGTCGGCGGACAACTGAAAAGGTATAAGGATAGTGTCATGCGCAATGTATCTCATGATAGAACTACCCTTAACAACCAATTACTTCATGAGCTGTACACCCCTGCTGGACGTACTGTAACTGAGTATGTAGTCTTGATATATATTGTATGATTATATATTTTTTTCAGGCTATAATTACATTGTTTTTTTTGTGTGAATAGTTCATAATATTAAATTCTGTAATACTGTAATAGCATTAACAATGACATGTTAAGTACGATGTTTGGGTCAGTCTGCTCAAAGCAACCCATAAAAGCCGGCGACTTCAGAGCCGGCTCAGTTAGCACACAAGGTTGGGTAGTCTTCAGGCCTCCACCACTGGCCTGTGTTGTCAGTTGACTTCTGTTTTCGATCTGGTGATTTACTCATGGTATTCATTGGTGAGGCTGGCTGGCTGTTGTTGGTGTTGTATGTATTTATGTTCTAGAATCGTGGATTGATTTGGTTGTCAGTGATATTGGCAGCCTTAAAGTAACCTAATATGTTCATGTGATTAGCTTTATTTCATTGTTATTAGTGGTAAGCATTTGGAAATATAGTTATACATTTTATTAAAGTTTCTCTCCTCTCCAATCATCAAATATTCAGTTATTAAAAGGGGCTGCATTCAATCCATACATTACACCGTAGTTGGAGTTCTTAGCAGTACAAATTTAGGAACCATATACAGTACAGTCTGCATTTACACGGTTAATTGAACCCGCAGAGGTCCGCGTAAAACGAGAAACGCGTAAATAAAATAACAGAACAAATGGGATTAATTGAAATAGAGACTGGGCCGACCCCCAAACTCGACTTTTTTCGACACAATACGTGCGTTGTAGTAAAAATTACATCTTAATTTTATAATGGTATGCACACACAATTAATAATTAAGAGAAATATCAACAATATTAGGTTTTTTAACACTTACGTGAGTAGAAAAGCTGGGTCGGCACACGGGGATGGCGGCTGGTTCCGAGGTAGAGGGCAGATTAGATGCCCTCCGGTGAATCACTTTCACTTTCACTACTCGTAGAGGTTTGCAGGGCCTCCCAGACAAACCCCTCAAAGTCCATATCCTCACTGTCACTATCACTATCACTGACTTGGGCTGGTTGTGGTGGGTTGCGGGCGAGGAAGTCCTCAATACTACGTTGACGACTAGCAGTGATGTTGTTGAGATAGATCTGGATATACGGCTCCATAACTTTCGTCAGATGGTTATTAGATGCTTCATACCGATGCTTGTCTGGGTCGTTGTCAAGGATGAGCTTAAGTTTCTCCCCCAACTCGATGATTTCCTTCACATTATCATGGCTTGGTCCAGGTAATTAAGGTTTTTCTCGGGTGGTGGGGGTCCCACGGAAGCCATTGTGAGGGGAATAGTGAGCACAAGAGAGAACCGTACACGCGGACTGAGAACAATGAGACAGGCCCGGCTAGGTCAGCGACTTCTACCCTCTGGTGGCAGGGCACGTCATGTTACATTAGACCAATCACAGCTAGCGGCGGAGAGAATGCGTGGGTGGTAAGGATGCATGGCCCAATCACAGTCCGATACGTCATATGACCTCAGCGATAACGTAAGAGCGGCCTAATGCTCACCACTCACCGAGCCGCTTCCCGCGTATGGTCAAGAATGGACCGCGTGGGTAAAAAATGACGCGGCGGTCTGGACCTCTCCAGCAGCTCGTCTCATAAATGACCAAATTTACCGCGTAATTAAAGCATTTTCATTCTGGCAAGGCACCGCGTAAATGACCAAACGCTTAAACAAAAACCGCGTAAATCCAGACTATACTGTATTGTAATTCTCTTTAAATACATTCACTTTTTATTTATTATGAGCCTTACCCCTTTGACACGTAACCTGAGAAGTGCCATTTCGACCCCCTCACCTGGGAGACGATTATTCCACACCATAACTCTTCGAGGAGCACCACACAAAAAGGTGTCAATACTTTCGAGTTAGCACGACTGCATAATGAAGCACACAAGCGCCAACGCCGGAAAGACGCTACCGCCGCCTCTCTAGCACTAGATGTAACTCCCTAGATGTGCAACTTCTGTGATCGACTCTGCCGGTCCCGTAAAGGCCTCTTTAGTCACTTAAGAACTCACCAATGTCGGTGATATTCTTAATAACTCATATCATTGTATCATAGCTGGATGACTGTCATACTCAATTCTGAGTGATAGCAAAGTAGTAGTAGTAGGTGTGTGTGTGTGTGTGTGTGTGATTTGATTGATTTTGCCGCTTGCAGCGGCTACTTTATTGTGCACCCCACACTCATCCTGTGAGCGGTAGCGCAAAAGGATTACAGAGTAGGGTTTACAAAGGGTCATGTGTGTGTGTGTGTGTGTGTGTGTGTGTGTGTGTGTGTGTGTGTGTGTAAATAATAATAATAATAATAAACCGTTTATTAATAGAGTTGCAGCCGTTGGCTGAAAATATACAAACTTACATTTGATTTAGACATAATGATATGCGTTGAATAAATTTACAGGGCTGTACAGTACATAAATCAGGAGTTGTTTATTATTTTAACAATAGATGGGATGGTGCAATTCTTATATCTATCAGTGCGGGCTCTTATGGGCTGAATTTTGTTGTAGTGGCGGACTGCGCGAGGTGGGCGGGCTCTAGCAGGGGGTGGCGATGACAAGGATGGGACAGTAGTCCACTGCCAAACCTTGCTCGTGCTTGGTGGTGGAGATCACTGAGGTATGGCATTTCCAGGGTGGAGAGGGCGTTGGTGTAGCGTGAGTAGTCTGCACCGAGCATGATTCTGCAGGCCCTTTTCTGTACCTTCTCTAGCCGACGTTGTTGGGTGGAGTTGAGAGAAGACGACCAGGCTGGTGACGCATACGTTAGTTTGGGGAGAATAAAGGCGTTCTTGATAGTCCTCAGCTCTGGCGTGGGTGTCCCAAGTGACCTGAGTCGTCGAAGCATGTAGAGTCGGTTCGAGGCTACCCTGATTGTGTTGTTTACATGGGCCTTCTAGTCCAGTTTGTGGTCTATGGTAACACCCATGAGTTTGGCAGACTGCACTAACTGGAGAGGATGGGATCCACTGTGACTGCTGGAGCTTGCACCGGAGTGGTGGCGGTATTGATGTGCATGACTACGGTTTTGGTGTGGTTGATGGTGACCTTGTTCTCCATATTCCATGCCTGTAGCCTGTCCAAGGTGCCTTGTGGCAATGAGTAGTCCGGTGAGGTGTTGTCCATTGTAACCCCCACAGTGCAGTCATCCACGTACTTCCACCTGTGAGGAGTGTCTGACAGAGCGTCGTTGATCAGGATTAGGAAGCACAGTGGTCCCATCTTGGTCCCCTGGGGAACACCGCAGGTGAGGTGTTGGAATGTGGAGACAAAACCCTGGTACCTGACTGCCTGACGACGCTCACTCAAGAAATCAGTGAGCCATGAGACTAGGTTGGTGGGCAGCCCTAATGCAATGGCCTTGTTGATAACAGTGCACTGATCAACAAGGTCAAAAGCCTTCCTGAAGTCAGCAAGGGCAACAGCCAGTGATGTCTTACGTTTCTGCAGGTTTTTGTGCAGGATATCCAGGAAACTAATAAAGCAGTGTGATGTAGAGGAGGTCCTCATATTGCCAAATTGCTGTGGATCAATTGACTGATAAATACGAGCAAATGCCCACTCAAAAACAAAGTCTTGACAGAGTAGACTGGGTATGGGGGTAATAGCAACTGGCCTGAGGTCGTTAGGGGACTGTGGGGTGGGGACCTTTGGGATAGGGGTGACAAATGCGGTTTTCCATTCATTAGGGCATTTGCTTTGTCTGAGGGATGCATTAATAATGGTACAGAGGGAGGTGGCAAGTTCGACTGCAAACTCCTTGTAAATTTTGATTGGGAGGCCAATTGGGGTCGTGGAGCGTTTTGATATAAATTTCAGGAGATTGTTGGCAATTTCAAATGGTTGAACACCGGGAGGGGGGGAGGGGGAAGGTAAGTAAGCTGGGAGGAGAGTGAGGTCAAGACTGGGTAAGGTATGACGTATGGTAGCAAAATGGTTATTAATTATCTCAGCTGCCTCCTCACTAGGTAAATGTGAGATGAAAGGAAGTGTGGGAGACTGACGGTTGAGACCACAGAGATCTTTTACCTTGGAGTACCACTGACCGATGCCGACCTCCTTGAGGCCGTGCACTTTCCTGGGATAATAAGACTTCTTGGCTGACTTGATTTCACTGATGACCTGGTTATGTAGACTTTTGTACAGGCGGTTGTTGGTGTAGTATGCCTTGTTGCGCTGCTTAATTAGTCTTTTGATACGGGGTGTAATCCACGGGACATCATCGGGGTGGGTCCTCAGTGTCTTGGCTGGAAAGAAGTGGCGGTAGGCATTGGTGATAGTGTCCAGGTAATTATCCCACTTGTTCTGCACATCGTCTACCTTGATCACTTTAGTCCAGGCCCTCTTCTGCCATTTTTCTAGGTGTTTCCATTGTGTGGCATTTAGGGAGGATGACCAGACAGGGGAGGCATAGGTGAACTTGGAATGCATGAATGTTGAGTAAGCACTGATAAGCTATGGGACAGAACTCGGAGAGACTTGGGTCGGCGGAGGAGGTGGAGACGAAAACTGAAGGATTTGATCGTTTACTGATGTGTGTTTTCCAATTTTGTTTGTTATCTATAGTGACGATAAGGAGCTTGGTGGAGTCCACAAACTGGAGTGTGTTGGGGCCCAAAGTAATGGAGGGAGGTGGAACAAGTTCAGAGGAGAGGTTGATGTGCATTACCATGTTCTTTGTATGGTTGATGGTGACATGGTTGTTGGCGGCTCAATTTTGAAGATTGTTCAATATATTCTGGAGGGCAGTGTAGTCGGAACGGGAGCTGAGTTGTTCACACTGATCCTAATCGTTGAGTTTTCGACAAATTTCCAACGAGCAGAGGTTTCTCTTTGGGCATCACAGCTAAGCATGAGGAAGCAGAGCGGTCCCATCTTGGTGCCTTGGGGAACACCACAGATGAGTGAAAGATTGAGACATCCCCTCGGAAGCGAACGGCTTGGCGTCGGTCACTGAGGAAGTCTGTAAGCCACTAACAAAGACCAATACGTACACCATAGCCAATACCTTCACCACAGTCCATGTCAATACTTGTACCACAGTCCGCAATGATGTGTACCCACTCCACAATCTACACCACACAAGTACCTGCACCCTAACCCACACACACATATACGCCAAAGCAGGTGTAGGTGTGTATTGTGGTGCAGGTGTTTGTATGTTTTGTGGTGCAGGTGTTTGTATGTAAGGTGGTGCAGGTGTCGGAATGTGTTGTAGTTCAGGTGATGGAATGTGTTGTGGTGCAGGTGTATGTTATTGTGCAGGTGTTGTTGGATGTGTGTTGTGGTGCAGGTGTTGGTGTGTGCTGTGGTGCATTTGCTGGTTTGTTTATCATGGTGCTGGTGTTGGTGTTTGTGTGTTTTGGTGCAGGAGCTGGTACGTATGTTATGGTGCAGGTGCTGGTGTGTTGATTGTGGTGCAGGTGCTGGTGTGTTGATTGTGGTGCAGGTGTTGGTGTGTTGATTGTGGTGCAGGTGTTGGTGTTATAGATTTTGTCTCGCGTGTTCATTTGAGCTTTGGCGTAAATTTATGTGTGGGTTAGGGTGCAGGTGCTTGTGTGGTGTAGACTGAGGAGCATTCACACATCATTGCGGACTGTGGTACAAGTGCTGGCATGGAGTGTGGTGAAGCTATTGGTGTTGGCTATGGTGCATGTGTTAGTCTGTGTTATTGCAAGTTATGGTGTTGGTTGATATGCAAGTGTTTTAATGGACGTTAGTGCAGGTCTTTATTTGGGCTGTGGTAGAAGTGTGTGTGTGTGTGTGTGTGTGTGTGTGTGTGTGTGTGTGTGTACACAGGGTGGTGTAATGCGTCTAGTGTGGCAACATTATGTTAGTGTTAAGGTGCAAGCACTGCTGGCTTCCTGTAGCCTTCAGCTACCGTCTCTGGCTAGCCCTCGTGGTGAACAGGAAAGCAAATTGCACAAGTCTTCCCGTGCCAGTACACAGCCTCCTTACCATCAAGACTCCTGCTGTGCCTCCTCGGCAACACACGGTAACTGGGTGCCTCGTGGGCCCAAGCTAGACCTGCAATGATTCTTGGAGCAGCAGTGGGCTCCAGAGTTACGGCACATTGGCCCACTGACATGTGGACACATACTGGCACCTACCAACCACTGCCCCGCTGTCTTACTGATTAACCTTCGTAGGCTACGGGAGTAAACCCCAAACGAAAAAGTTGTGATGGAGCCCCGCATCAGGCAGACATGCTTACAGAGCTCCAACAAGATTCCAACAGCGTTATAGGCGGAAGAGGTGACCTCCATGGGAACCCAACGACTACACCGGCGGACAAAGGCAATGCCTGATGGACAGGCTACTAAGGCGAAACCCAACAAACTTGGTTATCGGAAGTTCAGTGCAACTCTTCCTCTCCCCAGTCGTTCCAACACTTGCACCATTGGATTGGGAAAATTGTGAGCCAAGATGTGTGGTAGCAGCCTACGCTCCTGCCTCACCACATAATTCAACTCACATGCAGCCATCACTCAGCTCATCATACTTTTCATCAAAACCCCTATACCCCAAAAAGTCCTATAGTGACGGATGAGTGGCGGTGGGGACAGGCAGAGGTGACTGCCGGGAGTCTCTAGTCACAACTCTGCACATGGGCGGCACAGAAAAGATGGTCGTTTATGCACTGGGATCAAGGCAGCAGTGCAATCGGGTCCTGATTATGCGACTGAGCAGCCCTTTCGAAGAGCCATTCTGCTCACCCCATGTGGAGAGGGGGCTAGAAAAGGTGCCTTAAACATAGCCTGCCTAAAGAACCAACCTGACTGGGCAACTGCACCCAGTAAGATCATCCTTATGCGGTCGAAAAAAATCATAATCACAGATCAAAGGAAAAACAAACTATGCAACCTATTAAGGTTGCTGCATGGAATGTCAGAACCCTCCTGGATACTGGCACAATTGAGCATTCTGAAAGAAGAACCGCCCTTGTGCCAAAAGAGCTGGCAAGGTATAACATCGACATAGCAGCCATTAGTGAACCTGGGTCTGGCTATACTTTCTTCTGGAAGGGTAATTCTGCTGCAGAGAGAAACAGCATTTATGGAGTTGACTTTGCATTTCACCAATCCATCCTACATAGGCTAACTGAAATGCCTATTGGGTCAACAAGCGCATCATGATGCTCCGGGTCCCAGTGAATCACTCACGCCATGCCTTCTTCTTCAGTGCATACGCCCCAACACTGGATGCAGAGGATGATATCAAGGAGGCCTTTTACACTGACTTTGACGTAGTGCTAACCTCTATCCCCAGAGAAGATTGTATCCTTGGTGACTTCAATGCCAGAGTTGGCAAAGATGCTGACATTTGGCAGGGAATCATAGGGAGAAACAGAGTAGGCAAGTGGAATCCCAATAGCCTACTCCTCCTCAGCAAGTTTTTTGAACTTTTCCACATTATCACCAATACCTTGTTTAGGTAAGCCGACAAGTTCAGGGGGTCTTGGCAACACCCACGAACCAAACACTGGCATCTCATTGATTACATCATTGTCAGAGAACGAGATCTCCGAGATGTCTTCATCACCCGAGCCATGTATTCCTCAGACTATTGTGATATAGATCATCGGTTCGTCAGAGCCAAATTCTCCCTTCACGTTGCCCGAAAACGGCGAAGACAACACGCCTCCAGAAGAGGCTTGAGCACCAATCGACTGGAGGATCCAGCGGCAACACATACTTTTACAGAGCAACTCAACGATAGATTAATGAGCAATGACCAAAATTCTAGTGCCGAATGGGGTCCCATCAAAGCTGTCATCACAAGAACCTGCAACGAGACACTCGGCCAGATCAAAAGAAAACACCAGGATTGGTTTGATGAAAATGACCCGGAAATCTAAGTACCCGTCATGAGTAGATGTGTTGCTCTCACTGACTGCCTGAACAACCCTAAAGGTGACGGCACACTGAACACACTGAACACTTTCCTCCAAACATGTTGACCGTTTTGCTGGCCGCTGGCCTAACAGCCCAACAAGCAGCAGGATTTCTGTTGTTGCGAGAAATGGACACTGGTTTGGCGGGGTATTTGCCGACCGGGTTAGTGCTCAAATGAGCTTCATATATTTTCAAGTAGAAATTTAAATAAATAATGAAACAATAATAATTTAAAATAAAACACATAAACGGTGACATATTCATATTTATTCATCACTTTAAAACTTCTTTAATATTATTAAATCTTTATTCAGGGTCTTTTTTGACCAGCCAGCCGCTGCCACTTGTAAACAAACTTCACGACGCACCCGTTGTCTCTTCATGAGCTTTTGCAGACGCCTCACTTGCTTCAGCAATTGATGAAATATTGCACAACCCTGCAAGGCCTCAACTGTTGTAACGGGATCCATGGTGAACCTCGTCTACACGCTTGTTTTTGTTTTTGTTACATTGGTAGATGTCTCTTTGTTTTGCTGTCCTGACCATGTTTGCCTGGGAGAAAGTGCCCAATGTGCCGCCGCCTTCAGTCTCGGACCAAACCTGATACCTTCCACGAGGAGAAAGCGGCAGTCCAGCGCGAACTTCGAGAACTAATGAACCAATGGTGGCAAAATATAGCGTGTGCAGTTAAAAAAAATTGCGGATCAACGTAACGCTGGCAGACAACGGAAGAGGTATGAAGGTAGTCAAGACAAACCTGAAAAAGTGCAAAATGGACCTCCTCACCTGGGAGATGATCACCCCACACCGTAACGTGTGGAAGAGCACCACTTGAGAAGGTGTCAATACAGCGCCGGAAAGACGCCTGCCGTCGCCCCTCCCTCACTAGGTGTAGCCCTCCACAAGTGCAGCATATGTGGACAGCCCTTCCGATCATGTATCTGCCTCTCGAGTCACCTCAGAGCTCATCAACGAAGGTGACATCCTTAATAGCTCATATCATTGTATCATAGCTAAATGATCGTCATACTCGATTCCGAGTGACAGCAAAGTACTGTGTGTGTGTGTGTGTGTGTTGTGTTCTAATTTAGCTGTTGGTATGTGCTGTGGTAAAGGTGTTGGTGTGGGCTGTAGTGCAGGTGTTGGGGTAGGCTGTGGTAAAGGTGTTGGTGTGGGCTGTGGTGCAGGCGTTGGTGTGGGCTGTGGTGCAGGCGTTGGTGTGGGCTGTGGTGCAGGCGTTGGTGTGGGCTGTGTTGCAGGCGTTGGTGTGGGCTGTTGTGCAGGACCGTGGTGCCACTGTAGGGTAGCCGGGCGGGAAGCAGGAACACCAACACAAACTGGTTATGGACGGATCCGTGAATGAAGGAAGGTTGACGGGTCAAGAAACGAGGTCCAGCAAGTGTTGATTCATGCTGCACACAATGTCGTAGAAGGATCTTGTGCAATGAAGATGAGATTAATTCTTTTTATTAAAGTACAGGTTTTGTTCTCTGTGTCGATGAGTTTCATAAAACGAATTTTTGTATTTTGTTTTTGTGTGAACAACTCTCTTATTGGCTTTGACCTTCGATTGATGTAACATACGATATTTGTCTTATTGGTAATTGGTTTGACCTCACTTAGTCATAGAGAAGGTAGAGGGGAGATAAAGTAAGTGGGTGAGTGGCTCTCACACTCATCTCCCCCTTATTCCCTTGAGACAGGTAAGAAAATACCTTACTTGAGAAAGAATATAAACTGTAAGTAGAATTTTATAAGGAGGTGGTAGAGGTGACGGTGGTGGGGGCCATGTTGTTGTGTTGGAAGGATGGTGGGTGCGCGTATCGACTAGCTGGCTGGTGGGGTGGGCGGCGGCCATGATGGCGAGGGTCGGGTGTACTCGGGTCGGCTCGGGTGGCAGCGGGGGGCCCGAGCTCTGCCGCTGGGTCAGACGGTGGCCAACCTCGGGCACGTAAACTACAGGTCGGCTCTGGCGAGACCATGCGCGCTGCTGCCCCCCGCGCGCCTACCACCACCACCACCACCTTCACCGACACCAACTCCACCACCACCATTACTACACCATACCCCTCACACCCCTGACGCCCCCACACACGCCCACATACTCCCACACCCTCAGACTATGTGAGGGGATGGGCTATGGACGTCACGGTATCATTATTGACAAGTTTAACAAGGAATATGCAACTTTCCTGAGGCTAATGAAGATGAACGAATAGTTATTTGAGTAGAAAGTTGGTAGTTTTCCTGTAGTAGCGCAGTGAACATCACATACGGGTGATCATCCTCTTAGAGGTGTTGTTGTACTACGTCCTCTGTACTAAAGTTGTACCAAAGCTGTACCAAGGCTGTAGCGTACGTGTTGTAAAGGCCCTAACACAGCTGAGGTGCCACACAGGGTCGCTACCATCACACATCAACTCTTCCACTTAGTGAGCCCCGCCAGGAATGGAGTCATCTTCTGTCTTCTTGTGATCCTAAGGTAAGACACGCCGCCATCTTTGTCCTCCACCCGGTGTCATGGTGCTCCTCCCTGTGTCATGGTGCTCCACCCGGTGTCATGGTGCTCCACCCGGTGTCCTGATGCTCCTCCCTGTGTCATGGTGCTCCTCCCAGTGTCATGGTGCTCCTCCCTGTGTCATGGTGCTCCTCCCTGTGTCATGGTGCTCCACCCGGTGTCCTGATGCTCCTCCCTGTGTCATGGTGTTCCTCCCTGTGTCATGGTGCTCCTCCCTGTGTCATGGTGCGCCCTCTGTATCATGATGCGCCACCACACAATATCATGATCCTCCGTCTTTAGTGTTCATGGTCCTTCACCCAGAGCCATGATCCTCTACTCAGTGCCATGATCCTCTACTCAGTGCCATGATCCCACACCCAAACGACGCTCTTCTATTCAATATCATCGTCTCCCCATCAGTATCATAGTTCCCCCGTTTGTCCCATGGGGTTTCTGTCACCATGGTACCATCGATATCATGGTCTCACTATCGGTACTATAGTTTCCCTACTTATACCATGACCCTCCTACAAGTACCATAGTCCTCCTTCACCCAGTAACATAGTCCTCCTTCACCCAGTACCATAATCCTCCTTCACCCAGTACCATAGTCCCCTTTCACCCAGTACCATAGTCCTCCTTCACCCAGTACCATAGTCCTCCTTCACCCAGTACCATAGTCCTCCTTCACCCAGTACCATAGTCCTCCTGCACCCAGTACCATAGTCCTCCTTCACCCAGTACCATAGTCCTCCTTCACCCAGTACCATAGTCCTCCTTCACCCAGTACCATAGTCCTCCTTCACCCAGTAGCATTATCCTCCTTCACCCAGTACCATTATCCACCTTCACCCAGTACCATAGTCCTCCTTCACCCAGTACCATAGTCCTCCTTCACCCAGTACCATAGTCCTCCTTCACCCAGTACCATAGTCCTCCTTCACCCAGTACCATTATCCTCCTTCACCCAGTACCATAGTCCTCCTTCACCCAGTACCATAGTCCTCCTTCACCCAGTACCATAGTCCTCCTTCACCCAGTACCATAGTCCTCCTTCACCCAGTACCATAGTCCTCCTTCACCCAGTAACATAGTCCTACTTCACCCAGTACCATAGTCCTCCTTCACCCAGTACCATAGTCCTCCTTCACCCAGTACCATAGTCCTCCTTCACCCAGTACCATAGTCCTCCTTCACCCGGTACCATAGTCCTCCTTCACCCAGTACCATAGTCCTCCTTCACCCAGTACCATAGTCCTCCTTCACCCAGTACCATAGTCCTCCTTCACCCAGTACCATAGTCCTCCTTCACCCAGTACCATAGTCCTCCTTCACCCAGTACCATAATCCTCCTTCACCCAGTACCATAATCCTCCTTCACCCAGTACCATAGTCCTCCTTCACAGAGTACCATAGTCCTCCTTCACCCAGTACCATAGTCCTCCTTCACCCAGTACCATAGTCCTCCTTCACCCAGTACCATAGTCCTCCTTCACCCAGTACCATAGTCCTCCTTCACCCAGTACCATAGTCCTCCTTCACCCAGTACCATAGTCCTCCTTCACCCAGTACCATAGTCCTCCTTCACACAGTACCATAGTCCTCCTTCACCCAGTACCATAGTCCTCCTTCACAGAGTACCATAGTCCTCCTTCACCCAGTACCATAGTCCTCCTTCACCCAGTACCATAGTCCTCCTTCACCCAGTACCATAGTCCTCCTTCACCCAGTACCATAGTCCTCCTTCACCCAGTACCATAGTCCTCCTTCACCCAGTACCATAGTCCTCCTTCACCCAGTACCATAGTCCTCCTTCACCCAGTACCATAGTCCTCCTTCACCCAGTACCATAGTCCTCCTTCACCCAGTACCATAGTCCTCCTTCACACAGTACCATAGTCCTCCTTCACCCAGTACCATAGTCCTCCTTCACCAGTACCATAGTCCTCCTTCACCCAGTACCATAGTCCTCCTTCACCCAGTACCATAGTCCTCCTTCACCCAGTACCATAGTCCTCCTTCACCCAGTACCATAGTCCTCCTTCACCCAGTACCATAGTCCTCCTTCACCCAGTACCATAGTCCTCCTTCACCCAGTACCATAGTCCTCCTTCACCCAGTACCATAGTCCTCCTTCACCCAGTACCATAGTCCTCCTTCACCCAGTACCATAGTCCTCCTTCACCCAGTACCATAGTCCTCCTTCACCCAGTACCATAGTCCTCCTTCACCCAGTACCATAGTCCTCCTTCACCCAGTACCATAGTCCTCCTTCACCCAGTACCATAGTCCTCCTTCACCCAGTACCATAGTCCTCCTTCACCCAGTACCATAGTCCTCCTTCACCCAGTACCATAGTCCTCCTTCACCCAGTACCATAGTCCTCCTTCACCAGTACCATAGTCCTCCTTCACCCAGTACCATAGTCCTCCTTCACCCAGTACCATAGTCCTCCTTCACCCAGTACCATAGTCCTCCTTCACCCAGTACCATAGTCCTCCTTCACCCAGTACCATAGTCCTCCTTCACCCAGTACCATAGTCCTCCTTCACCCAGTACCATAGTCCTCCTTCCACCAGTACCATAGTCCTCCTTCACCCAGTACCATAGTCCTCCTTCACCCAGTACCATAGTCCTCCTTCACCCAGTACCATAGTCCTCCTTCACCCAGTACCATAGTCCTCCTTCACCCAGTACCATAGTCCTCCTTCACCCAGTACCATAGTCCTCCTTCACCCAGTACCATAGTCCTCCTTCACCCAGTACCATAGTCCTCCTTCACCCAGTACCATAGTCCTCCTTCACCCAGTACCATAGTCCTCCTTCACCCAGTACCATAGTCCTCCTTCACCCAGTACCATAGTCCTCCTTCACCAGTACCATAGTCCTCCTTCACCAGTACCATAGTCCTCCTTCACCCAGTACCATAGTCCTCCTTCACCCAGTACCATAGTCCTCCTTCACCCAGTACCATAGTCCTCCTTCACCCAGTACCATAGTCCTCCTTCACCCAGTACCATAGTCCTCCTTCACACAGTACCATAGTCCTCCTTCAAACAGTACCATAGTCCTCCTTCACCCAGTACCATAGTCCTCCTTCAAACAGTACCATAGTCCTCCTTCACAGAGTACCATAGTCCTCCTTCACCCAGTACCATAGTCCTCCTTCACCCAGTACCATAGTCCTCCTTCACCCAGTACCATAGTCCTCCTTCACCCAGTACCATAGTCCTCCTTCACCCAGTACCATAGTCCTCCTTCACCCAGTACCATAGTCCTCCTTCACCCAGTACCATAGTCCTCCTTCACCCAGTACCATAGTCCTCCTTCACCCAGTACCATAGTCCTCCTTCACCCTGTACCATAGTCCTCCTTCACCCAGTACCATAGTCCTCCTTCAAACAGTACCATAGTCCTCCTTCACCCAGTACCATAGTCCTCCTTCAAACAGTAACATAGTCCTCCTTCACAGAGTACCATAGTCCTCCTTCACCCAGTACCATAGTCCTCCTTCACCCAGTACCATAGTCCTCCTTCACCCGGTACCATAGTCCTCCTTCAAACAGTACCATAGTCCTCCTTCACCCAGTACCATAGTCCTCCTTCACCCAGTACCATAGTCCTCCTTCACCCGGTACCATAGTCCTCCTTCACCCAGTACCATAGTCCTCCTTCAAACAGTACCATAGTCCTCCTTCAAACAGTACCATAGTCCTCCTTCAAACAGTACCATAGTCCTCCTTCACAGAGTACCATAGTCCTCCTTCACCCAGTACCATAGTCCTCCTTCACCCAGTACCATAGTCCTCCTTCACCCGGTACCATAGTCCTCCTTCAAACAGTACCATAGTCCTCCTTCAAACAGTACCATAGTCCTCCTTCACCCAGTACCATAGTCCTCCTTCACCCAGTACCATAGTCCTCCTTCAAACAGTACCATAGTCCTCCTTCACAGAGTACCATAGTCCTCCTTCACCCAGTACCATAGTCCTCCTTCACCCAGTACCATAGTCCTCCTTCACCCGGTACCATAGTCCTCCTTCACCCAGTACCATAGTCCTCCTTCACCCGGTACCATAGTCCTCCTTCACCCAGTACCATAGTCCTCCTTCTCCCAGTACCATAGTCCTCCTTCACCCAGTACCATAGTCCTCCTTCACCCAGTTCCATAGTCCTCCTTCACCCAGTACCATTGTCCTCCTTCACCCAGTACCATAGTCCTCCTTCACCCAGTACCATAGTCCTCCTTCACCCAGTACCATTGTCCTCCTTCACCCAGTACCATAGTCCTCCTTCACCCAGTACCATAGTCCTCCTTCACCCAGTACCATAGTCCTCCTGCACCCAGTACCATAGTCCTCCTTCACCCGGTACCATAGTCCTCCTTCACCCAGTTCCATAGTCCTCCTTCACCCAGTACCATTGTCCTCCTTCACCCAGTACCATAGTCCTCCTTCACCCAGTACCATAGTCCTCCTTCACCCAGTACCATTGTCCTCCTTCACCCAGTACCATAGTCCTCCTTCACCCAGTTCCATAGTCCTCCTTCACCCAGTACCATTGTCCTCCTTCACCCAGTACCATAGTCCTCCTTCACCCAGTACCATAGTCCTCCTTCACCCAGTACCATTGTCCTCCTTCACCCAGTACCATAGTCCTCCTTCACCCAGTACCATAGTCCTCCTTCACCCAGTACCATTGTCCTCCTTCACCCAGTACCATTGTCCTCCTTCACCCAGTACCATTGTCCTCCTTCACCCAGTACCATAGTCCTCCTTCACCCAGTACCATAGTCCTCCTTCACCCAGTACCATTGTCCTCCTTCACCCAGTACCATAGTCCTCCTTCACCCAGTACCATAGTCCTCCTTCACCCAGTACCATAGTCCTCCTTCACCCAGTACCATTGTCCTCCTTCACCCAGTACCATTGTCCTCCTTCACCCAGTACCATAGTCCTCCTTCACCCAGTACCATAGTCCTCCTTCACCCAGTACCATAGTCCTCCTTCACCCAGTACCATAGTCCTCCTTCACCCAGTACCATAGTCCTCCTTCACCCAGTACCATAGTCCTCCTTCACCCAGCACCATAGTCCTCCTTCACCCAGCACCATAGTCCTCCTTCACCCAGCACCATAGTCCTCCTTCACCGAGTACCATTGTCCTCCTTCACCCAGTACCATTGTCCTCCTTCACCCAGTACCATAGTCCTCCTTCACCCAGTACCATTGTCCTCCTTCACCCAGTACCATAGTCCTCCTTCACCCAGTACCATAGTCCTCCTTCAGCCAGCACCATAGTCCTCCTTCACCCAGTACCATAGTCCTCCTTCACCCAGTACCATAGTCCTCCTTCACCCAGTACCATAGTCCTCCTTCACCCAGTACCATAGTCCTCCTTCACCCAGTACCATAGTCCTCCTTCACCCAGTACCATAGTCCTCCTTCACCCAGCACCATAGTCCTCCTTCACCCAGTACCATAGTCCTCCTTCACCCAGTACCATAGTCCTCCTTCACCCAGTACCATAGTACTCCTTCACCCAGTACCATAGTCCTCCTTCACCCAGTACCATTGTGTTTTGTTTCTTCAGTGAGTTCTTCCATCAGCTTTCTAAAGACATTATAACCGAGTGGGGTGAATAAGTTATGTTATATGGCGTCGTGGTGTGACTATATGTGGTGTCGAGGTGTGAATACATATGGTGCCGAGGTGTGACAGCATAGAGTAACAGTAACACCATTGAGGTCGTAACCTTGTCACCACTCAGAAGTTACGTATCGTTAAAGAGTTTTGACCTCGTAAATTATTTTTGTTCTTGAGTAATGATGTGGTTTTCTTGCTTCATTAGGGATGTGATTTTCTTGCTTCATTAGGGATGTGGTTTTATTGCTTCATGAGGGATGTGGCTTTCTACCTTGATGACGGATGTGGCTTCCTTGCTTCATGACGGATGTGGTTTCTTTGCTTCGTGATGGATGTGGATTGTTAGCTTCACGGAGAAGGGTGTGGCTGTGTAGCTTCATGAAAAGGGATGTGGCTATGTAGCTTCATGAAGAGGGATGTGGCTTACTTGCTTCATGGAGAGGTATGTGGATTCCTAGCTTCATGGAGAGGGGTGTGGCTGTGTAGCTTCATGGAAAGGTATGTGGATTCCTAGCATCATGGAGAGGGGTGTGGCTTACTTGCTTCATGGAGAGGGGTGTGGCTTACTTGCTTCATGGAGAGGGGTGTGGCTGTGTTGATTACGAATTTGTTAAAGGCTCAGATAAGCCGTTCGGATGTGTCTAAAAAATGAGCGAACGAGAAGACTAAGTGACCTAGCTCTAATTCTAGCCAGTGCACAAACACGTTAACATGGAATTGATGCCTTTGAAGTTATATTAGTAAATATAGATGTTCGAACCATGTTATGATAACAGGAAACTGGTGTTGCTCATAAAGGGAAGGATGAGAATGTGTTACAGGAGGGACGTCGGGAACAGTCACACTAGGCACAGACGTTTACATAAAGTGAACTCTTCGTCGGCAGGCCAGCTCGGTCAATCGATCGATACCATAACACCCCTATGCCAAGAAAGTCGGCCGGACTCTCCCTCTATCTCATTACCAGCAACTTGGGTATTCATATTTGTTTAATCTGTCCATGTTGCGGACAATTGTCGTGTATAATATTAACTTCAACAATAACAACTGTTCTGATCCCATTAAGACTTGTTTGCTACATTCGGGACAGACATGGTTCACCCCGCCCACACAATGCGGTGTTATGAGTAATAACAGGACGTACTGCAATTCACTTTAACACCTTTGGATGCTAGAGGTTTCCCTAAGCTGAATAAAATCGTTTGCCGGTAGCCAGAATAAAATGGTAACTGCAGGAATCGCATCGAAAGGATTAATCGAGATCGGTCTTAATTAGGTCACTGGCATTTGACCTCTTTTTCTAAGATCTCTCAACAATGTGATCTGGTAACACAGTATTAACTGAAGCAGTAACTCAAAGTATTCATTGGCTCATTATTATAAACAGCCTTCATCAGCTACTGAGTATTTGGTAAACAATGGCAAGACGCATCCTCAGGTAAACACTCTTGTTTCTCACCTTCACTTGGACAAAATGAACGGTTCAAAGTCAAGTTTAGAAATCGGATGTTCTTTAATATATATCTGCCAATTTCCATTAAATTAGTCTGATGTGTGCCTGAATAACAAGTGTGTATGTGAGCCTGAATAACAAGTGTGTATGTGAGCCTGAATAACAAGTGTGTATGTGAGCCTGAATAACGAGTGTGTATGTGAGCCTGAATAACAAGTGTGAACTCTATGATTCACCGAACAAGTTAAAGAGAGTGAACAATCAATGGCCAGTTCAAGTCTAATCCCGAGGGTGATGAACCCATACTGTTAAATTTATTTTAATTATTTTCTGTATTCCTAAGAGTTTTTACCACATATAAAGGAAAGTCAATAACCCCCAGTTTTACACATTCCGCTCCGTCCTTGAAGGGAGATGTGAGCCTCGCCAAAGCCTACATGTGCAACTACGGTTAACTTTTATAATAATATTATGATCATTAGAGCAATGTGAGATAATGTTAAATTATATGTACAGCAAATGTTACTATTTTATGTTTTTGTCTCAAAGAAGCAATAAATTTTACTATAGTAGTTATAGGTACTAACTAATCGGGGGTAGGCAAGAGTTTGGTGGGCCGCTGTTCGTCTACCACAAGAATAAATGTATTGATGGTTTGAGAATGGAAACGTTTAATGTCAACTATTAATGATCGTCACAGGTATCTAACACCCATACACTATTTTTATCTAGTCATGTGGGTTGAGATATTTCGGTATACTGTACTTGTTATCGCGGGAGTCAGTAATGGAATCTGACTGACAACACTTGCCAAAATAATTTCATACGGTATATAATATAGTAATGTGTACGGTGAAAAACCTATTACTTGTTTATCAATTGACTCTTCGTTGTTCCAGTGATCTACCGGATGAAATCAACACTTAAGGAATTTGTTTTTAATGAAAGTCCGAGTCTCGTGGTTATATACAATGTGATGTGCCGTTTATTTTTTATATATAAAACAGTTTGACACAATTTTTTTTATAATCGTTTGGTCATGTTGGCCTTTTTCACTTGACTCATTCGGTTCTTTTCGACACAATGTTAAATGTGGTATATTGTATTAATAAACACCCTTCCCATGACCTACCGAAGATCGTCACCCCTGCAGCCTCCTTGAAGTTTGAAGAAAAAAGGAAAACAAAAAGTGCTAATTTTATTCATTATGTCAGACTCAACATGCCATTTAGCAGATCAGTGTAAAGTAATCACAAACCTCGTAAATAGAATCCGTTTATAACTCAGTGGCAACGTTGGCTTCTAGTGAGGATGATTTCAGAAGCATCTTTTTGTATATAATGTCGAGAGGATATGCGCACTGAAGCTGGACTCTGCCCTTGTGGCTTCATTGGTCATGTTTATATTCTCGTCATTGTTTGGTACTTGGTTTTATTACCCAAATTACACAACTGAGTCACTACGAGAAGTAAACATAAACTAACCAATAACCACCTCTACTAACTTGCCTCCCTAACAATGCTGTACAGATGCCATAGCTACTTCATTCCTGTGCAGTTGCTTCAAGTATATAAGAGATTCATTCATCCTAACTTGGAGTACTGCTCTCATATCTGGGGTGGCTCTTCTTCTGTCCAACTGTTAGATAGGGTGGAATCAAAGGCATTTCGTCTTATTAACTCTCCTCCTTTAGTTGATAATCTTTCTTCCCTTTCTCTTCACCACAATGTTGCTTCACTCTCTCTCTCTTTTACAGGTACTTTAACGGGCAATGTTCGGTGGATTTGGCATCCTGTGTACCGCCGGCAAGGCCGTGGGCTCGTAACACACGTCTTGCCCGCGGTGCCCACCGTTTCTCTGTGGATGTCGGTCACACTAGAATAACCCGTTATAGTGAATCCTTCTTTCCTCACACAGCCAAACTGTGGAATGCTCTGCCTTCTTCTGTGTTTCCATACTCTTATAATCTGTCTCACTTCAAAAAGCTGGTTTTCCGGCATCTTCGTGGTGTAGATGAACATAACATTTTTCTTTTCTATTTTTAATTTCTTCCTTTATTCTTATTTTTTCACCCCCTCGGTCGCTCGACCTGTGCCCGGGTGGGCTAATTCCCGTAAAAAAAAATACAAAAAAAATAAAATAATAATACTAGTATGTTTCAGTGTCGAAAATAAAACCATGACACGATAATGACCTTTCTTCTTCCAAAATGTAAACACTTGACTAACGTTTCTCCTGATACAATGGGTTTACCTGTTACTTTCCTATAAACTTTTGTTCCTTCATCACTAATTACAACTTCTCTCATAAAAACTTCAGAATATATATTATCTAATATAGGAGATAACATGTAGCCTTATTAACTTCATCCTGTAGCCAACTACTCACCACACTACAGGCTCTTAATGTCACCAAAGATTTGTCGTATTCTAATGTCTTCGTTTATTCCGAGACATCCATAAGTTTCTTGTGCTATACCCTACCAAAGGTTAGTTCAAACTCCACAAATTTCTTTTAATCTGTAAAGCATTATCACTTCAAATTTGAACCTGTCTACCTTATTTCACTTAACCTCAGAATATTCCAGTTAAGTCTTTACACATACTTTCTACCATTGTGTCCTCACATTAAAAATTCTTATTTTGATATTACGATAGTTCACTATTTTACGGCCAAAGCTGTGCCTAGCTCAGACAGTACTTGCTAGCTTACAGTCTAAAACCACCCAGAATAATGCAGTTGGATTGTTAATTGATTAATAGAAATGCCCGCAATTGATTTATAGAATCTGTCCGGATATTGTTATGTTGTAAAGCAAGATTAGGAGGACTTACTGTGCACTAATACATTAAAGTGTGCTTATCACTCTAATAGCCGGCAAGGAATGTGTTGGATAGTAGGCCATTTTTACTTTTCGTTTCCATTAGAGTTTTTTTCCATCTGGTGATACAAGGAATTCACCAGATCAGAAAATCTCCACAAAGAGGAAGGTGTATTATGCTCAGTCTTGTTTGTTGTAAGACTGTTTCTAAGACTTTTTATGCGTCTTATTAACTGTTGTGAAAGATCTCTTATTTTCTTCTCAAATAATTGACTGCAAGTGATGCATTTTCTGCGACAATCCTTGAACATCATTTTCAAGAGATCTTCAGTTTTTCACTTTTTCCTCAACCATATTCACACCATGTTTATTGTACAGATGATCACTAGTCTAATATTTCTTGAACAACTAGATCCTTGTTTCATAGTATATATCCTTATTCGACAGCAATGGTGGATTGTTTATATCCTGTCGACTTTACTTCCTTGTCGAGTGGAATTTTTTTCTTATTCAACACAGTTAAAGGGCCAAACATATTTCCTGACACCTTTTTTGTTTTATCTCATAGTTTCATGTTTCATTTTTCCCATTTTATTCAGTTTTCGTAGTTCAGGGAGTTTATGATCCCATGGCATAGTTTTATATCCTGTAGTGGAGGCAGTAATATTCTCCAGACACGTTGTCATATATTTTGTAGATTATTTGACAACAGATTCCTCAGTTATAGTCCTGAACTAATTCTCAAATTCAATACAGAACTAAGCTTAGTTAGTTTTTATAAATATGTCTTCTGTTGGATCCAATATTGCTAATCTCGATTTTATTTTCATTTGGGAGTTTCCAAATTATTTCAAATTTTAACTTTTCCTACATTTACGTCGCTATTTGATTTTTTTTTTTTCAGTCTTTGCCCTTAAGTCAAATTGTTCAAACGAATAAGTCGAAGAATTTTATTTATTTTCTTAACTATTAAGGAAATGGCCACTGCAAGGTATGGATAACTTTAGGGCAAACACCGAAAAAAAAAAAACACCTTTCCTCCTGTCACGTATCTTCAATCCATTAATAGATAAAATAAGTAGAGGGTGAAGCAAATCGTCTTTACAAAGTAGCCATGAAGCATAAGTGGTTTCCCAATAGGTACACAGTCAGGAGTGTAGCGTCCAAACACCAACCCACATATCCACCCCCCCCCCCTTTTTTTCATCACCAAAGATACTTCCTGATGCAAGATCTATCACCTTGCAATCCACTTGGTCCGTGTAGATTGTGGAATAATAAAGATAATATGGATTAGAACCATCTTTAGTTCGGTCCACGATGTCATGGTCACATTTTTATCCCAGATACAGAACAGCAAGGGGATGCCTCTTGTTCAGTTCTGTGGTTACTGGTGTACTGTAAACAACTCGTTACAGAGATTGTCTACTTTAACACTTGCTCTTTTTGTGTGTGTGTGTGTGTGTGTGTGTGTGCAGGCTGTAGGGTTATGCTAAATCAGAAAACTGCATAATTCCTGAACTGTCTCAAAACACCAGTCAGTCTCAAAACACCAGTCACTCCATTCCTTCAATCTGTAGGAGGTGAAAAGGACATTGCATAACTTTCGTACGTTATTGTTGGGTTAAGTCAATGTCTTTGATTTATTGTTTAATGGATCATGGAGGAAACAGGGTTCTGTACACATCAGTAAATCTCTTATGACGATATAATTTTATACCCAGGGAAATATTTCTCAACAACAACAAAAATCAAATAACCGGAGAATTACATGATCTGTGCCTCTCTTAGCCTGGTGGAAGTCGTTTTCATTTTGAACGTATTACTGACAAACTTTCTCGTGTCACTTCAATGTGTACCGCCTTCCTTGGAACGCATTGTTATTTCAACTCTTTGGATGGACTGAGGGGGTTACACTTAGCAATATGGTTACTCTTTCAGGTGTAATATAACTGACAAGTGACGTATATTCAATCAAGGTTGGCCTAGTACATCGTGGTAAAGAAAAAACAGGAAACCAAGATTTAGTTACGTGGTAAGACGTTCTTCTGTGTTCTACAGTTAAAGAGGCGTAAGTTAGTATGTGGATGGGGAGACATGAGTGGGCTAGGAATTCCATAAACGAGAAGTGTTCGTAGAGAAGTTGAGAAAAATTTATTTAGTTCAAGTAAATGGAACTTGAAACTTGAAAGGCATAGAGGTGGCAAAATACCGAGGGATATGTGTTGGAACTAAGAGTGAAAAGAAAGACCGTGATTGACTGAACTTCATTAACAAATTTACCTTGGAAACGACAATAAATAAAGACAATATGAAGAAACAAATTGGAAAAGTAAAACGGATATGTAGACTTTTCACGAAATAGGGGACGGACTTTTAGATTGTATTCCGTCCAACTGTGAAATTTAATCAATAGGAGGTAAATTTTGTAGTGTGAAAGGACATGAGGATTCCAGGAGATTTATTAGTTGTAAGAAACCTAAGTTATATTACTGTTAAGGACTGGCAGTAAACGTGTCGGTGAGTCTCATAACCCGGCTAACACAACACACATACAAACACGCACACATCAGCCACCCCACACATACACCCACCCACACATACACCCACCCACACATACACCCACCCCCACCCACACACCACCCAGACAATCTCTTCGTTAGTTACAACACCACATAGAACTGTAATATACTGCACCTATAGGGTATCTCTTGGACTGACTGTACAGTTTATGTCTTAGGAAGCAACATCTCACATATCCCTTCATTCTCCGGTATTCCTCACATTTACACAGTGTTATGATGTGGCGACTTCAAAAACATAAGCACTTATTTACCCAAACATACTGTCAGGTTTTGTTTCCCTGTAGTTTAGGTATTGCTATAATGGATACCGTTAACTTGCTCACGATATGCTAATTATCTTCGATTTGTGTTATGTAATTAATAATATAATGTATTAGAGGGTAACTTCTGTTCGAAAAGGATAATTCTAGCGATTTCATAATGTATGTGGTGATGGGTGCACTATAATGTATGTGGTGATTGATGCACTATAATGTATGTGGTGATTGATGCACTATAATGTATGTGGTGATTGATGCACTATAATGTATGTGGTGATTGATGCACTATAATGTATGTGGTGATTGATGCACGATAATGTATGTGGTGATGGGTGCACTATAATGTATGTGGTGATGGGTGCACTATAATGTATGTGGTGATGGGTGCACTATAATATATGTGGTGATGGGTGCACTATAATGTATGTGGTGATGGGTGCACTATAATGTATGTGGTGATGGGTGCACTATAATATATGTGGTGATGGGTGCACTATAATGTATGTGGTGATGGGTACACTATAATTTATCGAAATGATTTGATCGGTAGTAAAACGATTTGAAACGAGCTTATAATCAACACTAATTTAACGTCAACGCAGATGATGGTGTTGAAGCTGGTTTGCTGTGATCTGGTCGATAATATGGCCGATATGGTGATCTAGTCAACGCCATGATCTGTTCCACATTATGACCTGGATGACCTCATGATCTTGTCGATACCACGATCTGTTTGAGTTCATGGTCTGGATGATGTTGTGACTATATCATGATCTAGTGGACTGTGGGATTTGGTCGACGTTACTAGCTGGTCGATGACATGAGCTGAGCGAGGTTGACATTTGCCGACTTTGTCCGATTGCTTGTGTGTTTCCAGGTTTACTGGTGTAAGACCTTAACTGTGGTTATAAACTGTGGCATCTTTCCTCTTATTGTTCCATCATACACACAGTATATGTTTATCTAAAATGAAATAACTGATAATGAGGTCAATAAACTATGTGGGTTAGTTTTAATGAGTAGGATGAATCTTACGTATACATAATGCCAGGAATAAAACATAATTTGTCTTTTACACTTGTAGAATACTCACAAGCGAGTAGTGGACACGTGAACACTCGAAGTCACTAACTGTAGTGGGTAAGAGGGAGGGGCTGTATCAGTAGTGTTGCTCTACTTTCTACTATACACAGTCACTAAAAAAGTTTAAGAAACGCTGATATCAATGTTTCTTGCTTTCATTCTACAGTGTATCGCTTTTTTGTGGATATGTTTCGTTTTCTCCCTTCTAATATTTTTCTTCCATCCCCTCCTTCATTTACTTCTCCCCCGTCCCTCCCCTAAGTGCTGGCTGCGCCACTAGTGGGTGTGGGTGGCAGGAGGAGCCCTCTGGCGGCGGCGGCAGCAACCATCATTATTGTGAGCCAGACTTCGCTCAGTCCACCACTACCACTAGCACACTTGCCGCATTGCACCTCTCTTCCACCTCCACACACACACACTCACGCACACGCACACACACACACACAAACTGTTTTCAACGCATTTTAATCTACTGATGCATTTATAATCCATATGAGCTGTCCTCATAGGAGATACAGAAGTATCCTATGAAGTAAGGCTTTGCTCAGCATGTGTGGGGGAACAGTGGCTACGTAAGGCACACTGTAACCGGCACCAGTTGTCTTCCCCAGTTTAAAGGCGATGTGGGTGTGTGGTGTGTTGTGATGATACTGCCCACTCTTCCCTGCCCCACCCTGCTACTGTTGCCTGTGACTCACCCGAGTTCTCGATTCATTATGATTACTTCATTATGAGATGCATGATTAAATATCTAAATTACATTAATCTGGTGTAATTAAACTATGCTGCTTTTAAAACAATTTCTAGAGAAGCAACTGCAGACACCGATGAGTAAGAAGGGGTCCCGCTGGTTGAGTTGGGGCCCTGTAAAGGACGTGGTGTGCAACTCCACCAAACGTAAATTTTATTTTTAATCCTAGAATTGGAATTTAGTTGAAAATACTCAATCTATGAATCAATCAGAGTACCGTCGTCATATCTGAGGGTTGGTGACCACAGTCCTCCACTCTAAACGTTCTCGGGCTGTTTTTACCAATCCTCTAAGGCTTCGAGTATCTCTGGGGTCCTAGTTTTTAATTGCATTTACCCATCCTAGTCTCTACCTTCCCCTGGTCCTCCTACCATCAACTTTGTCTATAAATATATCTGTTATTATTCCCTCATCCATAATTATATAACTAAAATATATAATTTTTCTTTTTCTGTACATTTTAAGTATTTCTCTTGACTTTTTTGCTAATCACAGTACTTCTTCATTTGTTATCCTGTCAGTATAACTTATTCTTAACATTCGCCTGTGACACCACATTTCGGAGGCCTCCAACCTCTTTCTGGTGTCAGCTCAAAGTGTCCACGCTTCTGACCCATACATATATAATCTTTCAGAAACCTTTTTCGCAAGTTGAAGTTAAAGTCCCTTTTCATTTGGTCTTTTAGATTATTAAAAGCTGTTGTTCCTTGCCCTATTCTTGCGATGATTTCTTCCATACATCTACCATTACAACTAATGTTACTTCCCAAATCCACAACATTTTCCACACCGACCGTCACATGTAGTCATAACAAGTACACAAGTACACACTTTCCTGCGCATATAAATATATACATAAATAGAATGGTAATGTTGTTCCTACAGTTTACTCTTAAGTGTCTCAATTGCCAGGGTCATGAAGCCCGGCAATTGAACCACTTATAACCCAGACAAAATAATGGCTGACGTTATTAAATTCGTTCTCCACAACAAGTTTGAATGATAAACAGCTTTTAAACTCGGCTAAACAAACCTTAACCATGGTTAATGTATGCGTAATACAGGCACCGAAAAGCTAGTTGTTTCTGAACACTAAAAGCAATAAAATAAGGCAAGAACACAAAAACCTGCACAAAGAAACTGTTGTTGTTTGTTCCATACACACAAAGCTCACAACAGCAAATAACTTAACTCTAGCGCTGACAGTACCAAGAACAGCTTATGATTCAGCATTATTAACTCTCGTTCCCACGACATAAAATGTGTGAGGCGCCGAGAACACACAACACCATAAGACACCAGTAACATAGGGATATGTGACACTCCAGGAACATATTACAATTGACACACTTGGAACACATACCAGTGTGACAAACCAGGAACATATTATTATGTAACCACCAAGATCAAGGAACATTGTTACAAAGTCCTAAGTATCTGACATTCCAGGATCATGTGAATTTGACACATCAGGGTTACGTTACATTGATATACACCAGGACTACGCGTGACAATGACAGTGACACACCAGAAATCCTTGACTATGTAACACACCAGAAATCCTTGACTATGTAACACACCAGAAATCCTTGACTGTAACACACCAGAAATCCTTGACTGTAACACACCAGAAATCCTTGACTGTAACACACCAGAAATCCTTGACTATGTAACACACCAGAAATCCTTGACTATGTAACACACCAAAGATCCTTGACTAACTGGCACGCCAAACTCCCATGAAACTGTGACGCACCAAAAACACATCACTGGTGTGCCATGTGACAGGACCACGAGACTGTATGAACAGGTGGTACACGAGGACCACGTGACTGTATGAACAGGTGGTACACGAGGACCACGAGACTGTATGAACAGGTGGTACACGAGGACCACGAGACTGTATGAACAGGTGGTACACGAGGACCACGAGACTGTATGAACAGGTGGCACACCAGGACCACGTGACTTTATGAACAGGTGGCACACCAGGACCACGTGACTTTATGAACAGGTGGCACACCAGGACCACGTGACTTTATGAACAGGTGGCACACCAGGACCACGTGACTTTATGAACAGGTGGCACACCAGGACCACGTGACTGTATGAACAGGTGGCACACCAGGACCACGTGACTGTATGAACAGGTGGCACACCAGGACCACGTGACTGTATGAACAGGTGGCACACCAGGACCACGTGACTGTATGAACAGGTGGCACACGAGGACCACGTGACTGTATGAACAGGTGGCACACGGGGACCACGAGACTGTATGAACAGGTGGTACACGAGGACCACGAGACTGTATGAACAGGTGGCACACGAGGACCACGAGACTGTATGAACAGGTGGTACATCAGGGCCACCTGACTGTATGAACAGGTGGCACACCAGGACCACGTGACTGTATGAACAGGTGGCACACCAGGACCACGTGACTGTATGAACAGGTGGCACACGAGGACCACGTGACTGTATGAACAGGTGGCACACGAGGACCACGAGACTGTATGAACAGGTGGTACATCAGGGCCACCTGACTGTATGAACAGGTGGCTCACCAGGACCACCTGACTGTATGAACAGGTGGAACACGAGGACCACGTGACTGTATGAACAGGTGGAACACCAGGGCCACCTGACTGTATGAACAGGTGGCACACCAGGACCACGTGACTGCATGAACAGGTGGCACACGAGGACCACGAGACTGTATGAACAGGTGGCTCACCAGGACCACCTGACTGTATGAACAGGTGGAACACGAGGACCACGTGACTGTATGAATAGGTGGCACACCAGGGCCACCTGACTGTATGAACACGTGGCACACGAGGACAGTATGAATAGGTGGCACACCAGGACCACCTGACTGTATGAACAGGTGGCACACGAGGACTGTATGAACAGGTGGCACACCAGGACCACCTGACTGTATGAACAGGTGGTACACGAGGACCACGTGACTGTATGAACAGGTGGCACACCAGGACCACCTGACTGTATGAACAGGTGGCACACCAAGACCACCTGACTGTATTAACAGGTGGCACACGAGGACTGTATGAACAGGTGGAACACCAGGACCACCTGACTGTATGAACAGGTGGCACAGAAGGACTGTATGAATAGGTGGCATACCAGGGCCACCTGACTGTATGAACAGGTGGCACACGAGGACTGTATGAACAGGTGGCACACCAGGACCACGTGACTGTCTGAACAGGTGGTACACGAGGACCACGTGACTGTATGAACAGGTGGCACACGAGGACTGTATGAACAGGTGGCACACCAGGACCACCTGAGTTGTATGAACAGGTGGCACACGAGGACTGTATGAACAGGTGGCACATCAGGGCCATCTGACTGTATGAACAGGTGGCACACGAGGACTGTATGAACAGGTGGCACATCAGGGCCATCTGACTGTATGGACAGGTGGCACACGAGGACTGTACGAATAGGTGGCACATCAGGGCCATCTGACTGTATGAATAGGTGGCACACGAGGACTGTATGAACAGGTGGCACACCAGGACTGTATGAATAGGTGGCACACGAGGACTGTATGAACAGGTGGCACACGAGGACTGTATGAACAGGTGGCACACCAGGACTGTATGAATAGGTGGCACATCAGGGCCATCTGACTGTATGAATAGGTGGCACACGAGGACTGTATGAACAGGTGGCACACCAGGACCACGTGACTATGAACAGGTTGCACATGAAGACCACTCGATCGTCTGACACCATCACTGACGCATGACTCCGTGACACCCCTAAAATTATAACGTTGCAAACTATGAACAGATGACTGTGTGTCACCCTCTCAACACAGGATTATGTGGCAGGCCATACGCCCAGGACTGTGGCAGTTTAGATGTATATGACAAGATGACACACCAGGAACACATAACAAGAAACCAAAAACACATGACAATATTCACACCAGATGACATATCTATGACACACCAGGAGCCATGGCTGTGTAACTTACCAGGAGCATCTGACAATATGACAAACGATGAGAATGTGACGGAACATGAATATATGACAATGTGATGCACAGGGCACATGTGGCTGTGACACATAACTATCTGCAGACACATTTGGAGCCCTGAACCATCTGACACACTTGGAACACATAATTACGTGAACACCAGCAGCATATTAATATGTCACATGTCATTGTGAAACATCAGGAACTGACAATATATCATTGATGCACACACTGAGACGTGACTCTGTGACTTACCAAGAACACCTGACCATGTTGACACACGAGTAACATGTTTGAGTGAAATACAAAGCAATTGTTATACTGCGATGCACCAGTAACACGTGACTATGTGATATAAACGGATCACATGAGTGAGCCATCAGAAACACATGATAATAATGCACACCAGGACACATGAAATATGACACACCAGGTACAGTTCATAATTTGTAACTGTATGGTACAAAAGAATACATACGTATGTGGCACATTTGGTGCACATAACTTGTAAACATGGCCATTATGACCATTTAGATGACAAAGCAATTATACACACCAAATAAATTTGTTTATGTGGCACATCAGGACATATATTTATGTTAATCACGAAAAACACACGGGATTGCGAAGCACCAGGAAACACACAACTACATGGCACATGTGAAACACTAAAGTCTCTGACACGCGAGGAACACAACAGGAAAAGATTAGTATATGACACCCCAGAGATACACAAGAAGCACATTTATATAAGCCACACCAAGAAGTAATTACCATGTGGCAAATTATAAATACCTACCTATATAACACATGTGGAACTTATAACTACATAACACACAGGAAACACATAAATATATTTCACACCAAATTACAACGTAAGTGATATAACAAGACCATAATACACCATATCGTAAATTAGGAACATAAAACATTGTGCCACACTATGTGACACCACACGAACATATGACAAAGTACATCACCAGGGACAAGTGACACTACAACCTACAATAACACTACACCATACAATAACACTACACCATACAATAACACTACAACATACAATAACACTACACCATACAATAACACTACACCATACAATAACACTACACCATACAATAACACTACACCATACAATAACACTACAACATACAATAACACTACACCATATAGTAAGCTAGCACCCATAAATAGTTCTTCATATCATATAACAGACAACACCACAACAGTCACACATCACAACATAAAACGGACAGTAATACCACAATGTACGTATAATTACAAGAATTTATACAGTTTAACGCAATTGCATACTGGATTACACTGCAACACGCAATAAACGCTCTAAGATAAGCAATGACGCATCAGGACGCTCAACACTGTTACCAAAACATTGACCAATATTAAAACAACTAATTTCTTAACTTTAATACAATACAAAGATATTATAAGAGAAGAACAAGAACACTAAAATAACACGCCGTGGCATAACAGTACACAGTTATGACCTCAACAAAATTGACTATAACAAAATATGAATAACAGTAAAACATACGAGTACACCATACCATAACAATTACAATATGATACACTGTAATACTTAAGATATATTGTAATAAACCCAAACATATGTATATTAGCCTTAACGAGAAGTAAAACAAAACATACAAATAAAAATTCTGTTAAAATTAACTTATTGTACCATGAGACAACGTTCACGCCCACTGTCTCCTTCCTCGTGAGAACAAGGAGGTCACTAGAGTCTTCTGGGACAATTTCTCTTCATCTGTTGGTTTAATTTTCAAGGTTGGCACTACAGTGTTGATGGTGATGATGTGTTAGTGGTGGTGATGTTGTGTTGGTGGTGATGATGATGTGTTGGTGATGTTGATGATGTGTTTGATGGTGATGATGCTGCAATAACAAAGTCGGTTTTACTTATTTCTATTTTACTTATTCTTTAATTTTTACTCTTTTTTTTTCTACATATTAATCTTCATTTTATTTTATCTTATTTTTTACATGTTTTATCTCGTATTTTTTTCCTTATTGTTTTTTTTTACTTAGGAGGAGAGAGTGAGTGAGGGTAAGAGACGTGCGGAAATAAATGCCCAGGAGCTTTGTTGGCACTCCTTGGTAAAGTTGCATTACTGTTTACCATCGTTGTTTACAGGCTCTGTCTCTACACACAGGAAACTGAATACTCTCTTGGTCTACGCGCACTACTTACATTATCTATATCCATGCTGAACTGTATAACTGTATAGTTTATAGACATACTTATCTAATTGTAAACGCTAATTAAACGTTATCAACTTCTTAAAATGTCATATGATATTATACAACACATTGCCTGTCTCGTTAACCAGAAAGTATACCATTCAAGATAACTATGTCGGACTACAAGTGGTCATGTCATGAAATTGGTGTTATTCACTAGCACTTCCGATATATGCTTCACGTGTTATGACAGTGGAGAGGTCACTTGGGAAGGTCTTTACAGAATTCCATCTCTATATGTCAAGTACATTAAACTCTAATAATTCAATTCAGAAAGAAAGCGAAACTAAGGGAAGGCTGGGACAAGGAGGTAAGGCAGGCAAGGTGAGGAGTGAGGGAGGGAGGGCGGGGAGGTTGGCGGCTGGGTATGGGGGGGGGGGGCGAGACGGAGTCCTAGGCTTGGATCAATTAGTAATTGTAACTGAAGCTGGTTGTAATTAATTAGACAATTCTGAGTAATTGTAATTGAATTTATAATTGAAATTTCAGAATAAAAAGTAATTGTAATTGCAATTTGCTGTTCAAGTTTAATCCAATTACAATTACGCCATGAAACTGGGACATTATGAAATATGAAGGAGTCTTATATGAAGCAGTGAAACGGAGACTCGGTCCATTTCAGGAAATTCCTGACATTGTAGCAGCATCCGTCTTTGATCCTTGATTTAAGTTGGAGTTGTTACCATCTCAAGAAAAAAAAAATAGTCGTCCTTCAACACATCAAAACAGTTGTTGCGGAACCTGACTCCCATTCCAATATACTGAAGGAAACAATGGGGACAACGGATCAAGAGGAGCAGCGTGAATCTTCTGAACCCACACAAAGTATACAAAAGAGGCCTCGCTTTTTTTTCCTTCATGCCTCCTGCAACTAAAGGTGAGCAGAAGTCACACACAGATAAGTTTGACGTGGACCCCTTGGCCTATTGGAGGAATTCTCCTCCAAAGCTGCACCCCTGGAAGCACCTGGCCAGAGAAATGTTGGGCTACAAAGGCACTTCAGCACCGTCAGAAGGAGTGTTAGTGGAGCGGGTAACTTTTTTCACCCCTAACAGAGCGCACTAGGAGTTGCAACCTTCCGTGAACTTCTGTTGATTAAGTCCAACAAAGATATATATGATCAGCTTCAATGTTTGTGAATTGAATAGTAATGAATTATAGTGACAAAAAATGTTAGCAAAAATCTGACCACAGTAAAGTGCAGAATCTGATTTAAAACGTGTTTGCTTGGTACTTCGAAACTTAACTATGTAGTCCGAATATGGGTAAAAAAAAACTTGTAATTGTAATTTTTATATGTAATTTATTTCAACATTTTATGTTAGTGAAATTGCAATTGTAATTTGAGAGTATTGTGTACCAAGTAATTGTAATTGTATTTGAAATTTAAACTTTTGTTGAGTAATTGTAGTTTAAATTGTAATTGACCTTAAATAGTATAATTACTCCAAGCCTGAGACGGAGCGAGTGACGGACCCTGGCCAAGGTCGGGGGGGGGGGGGGTCCCGCGGGGTGAGTGCTACCCGGGGTGGGGTGTGGTGGGGTGGGGTGGGGTTTGGCAGGTGGGGGGCTGCCCGGAGGAGGGGTGGGGTGGGGTGGGGTGTGGCAGGTGGGGGCTGCTCGGAGGAGGGTGGTGAGGGTGGTTGTTTAGCTATTTCATCTCAGGTATATTTATGATGAACATTACCAGACTCATTGCCATTAAAATCAACTTTTAAGAAATGAAGCAGAATTATCATGGTCAAACACCAAATACTTATATCAAATTCAATAATGATTCATCACAATTTTACTAAGAAAAAGACGTTAAAATATATAAAGATATGTTTTGCTAGGTTAACGAATGGTGGTGAATTTGTGCTTGTGATGGGGAAGCTGTGATGGTGATGTGTTGGTGGTGGTGATGCTATGTTGGCGGTGATGTGTTGGTGGTGGTGAAGCTGTGTTGGCGGTGATGTGTTGGTGGTGGTGAAGCTATGTTGGCGGTGATGTGTTGGTGGTAAGCCATGTTGGCGGTGCTGTGGTGGTGGTGGGGAAGCTGTGGTGGTGATGTGTTGATGGTGGTGAAGCTGTGTTGGTGGTGATGATGCGGTGGTGGTGTGATTCTTTTGGGTTTTATTTGTAGTCATTACATTTTTTTTTCTCACATTTCTAATTCTCTCTGTGGTGTTGTATTCATGGCTGTCTGTCTCATCACTGTGGTCAAGTGTATCTTCAGGTCCGTCTTCACATTCGCCAAAGTGACTGTTAATTCCTTCTCTCATTACTTAGATTGTATACACTGCCGAGATTCCCACAGAGGCATTGCAAATTTGCTATTAAAAAAATCCGACATATTGTATTTTTGTGAATTGAACTCTTTTATATAATGTAAATATTCCTCAATATTTTTGCTATCCACAAGTTCGTCTTAAGCATAAAATACAAGGTTGAGGATGTTACTTTTTAATCGAGTTAGTTCCTTTGTGCAAAGTTGTTGAGCCTTAATTCACATGTTGACCGATTACGCGTCTTTCCCGGTCTATTTATAATATCTCCAAGGTTGAAATATATGCCTTTGGAGGTCGATATATTAGAAACAAATAAAGATATAATTCACTTGTTCCATGGCTTCTATTCCCTGTATTTCGAATTTATTTATTGTCTTGTTTTTCTGTAGCCTGGATACTTCTTGGGTATGTGGAACCATATCTCCGTTATACTTATATCTGGGGATGTAATTATATCCCACTAATCGATATTTTCTATTTTCTTGAAGGGCTGATGTCGTTTTCCTAATGTTTTCTATTACCATTCTTCAGACTCTTCCCTTTGTGACTTTTTTAGAATGCTTCAATATCATGAGATACTGTAGTTTGTTTACTGTGTATGTTGTAGTGTCAATACTCACAACGTAACCAAGTCCTGTATATATATATGTAAACCTTTTCTCTCCTTATCTTCCTAATGCTACCAACGATCATAGTCTCACAATTAACTAGAGATAACTGCAAGAGAGAGCATACGTGTTTATGTATATACCTTACGCTCCGTGTGTAAATTTCTCCACTTCATGAACCTAGTTGTCAGGTTAGGTCAGGTCAGGTCAGGTCAGGTTAGGTATTCTTTGAAAGTAATCATATCTACAGTATAAATTATGAAGTCTAAAAGATACACAGAAGTTATCTCTATTAGACAATTATCCCTATCTAGATTAACCTAATCTAACCTAAAGTGGTGTAATTTGGCTATAATATGTTGATGATAAAGACTTCTGAGATGAAACAGATTATATTTAACCATATACGAGTATCATTTTCATTTCAATATACTAATAAAACGTTTACCTTTTAAACTTTATGAAGCTTAACTTGCGTTTATTTCTATTTGGTGTGTGTGTGTGTGTGTGTGTGTGTGTGTGTGTGTGTGTGTGTGTGTGTCCTACTGTAAGAAATGCAAGACGTGTGTGGTTCAGAATATATTAGATCCGAGAGGAGTGTCGGTTACAATTGGTAAGGTGAGCTACACTCGATTACTTCATGTGGCTTTTTTTTTACAATTCATGGAAAAAGTAAGAAATAGGCAATGTTTACATACATTTACTGTCCATTAGTATATCACAACACATTGGGTTGAATAAGAGAGGAAGTTATAAATTCCAGGTGAACAAAGACACAACTGGAGTACCCAAACACCACCCAAGGAACAAATGCAGATGGGAAAAAATCCTGGATTATAATGGCAAAAGTTGAAACAAAACTAGGATCATAGGCTCATTACACCCGGATATATGTATGTATTGCTCTAAAGGTGTATGGTCACGTGAGATTACCACAGACATACCATGATCCATAGCATACCGTACCCCATTTCTTGGTGGTAAACAAGACGGAAACCCGCAGTGACATCTGAAAGGAAAACGGTCGATTCTCCTCCCCCTTAAGGGATTATGGGACCTAGCTCTTGCCCATGGAGAAGTAGAAATATCAGAGTACATGAACAGTCGTGAGTGAAAAGTTATATTAACGCAGACTTGGTTAAGAAAAATAGACCCAGAGCCTGGTAATGGAGAGGGTGCGTGTGATCGCTCTTGAACAATGGTTTCTTTTTTTTTTCAATTCCCTTAAGTTTGGCTAAACAGTCAACTAGACCACTGACAGGGCCAAGGCAGCAGCAGTTCTTGGTTATTGTGGGCAAGGCGGTGGCCAGGGGTCCTTCTCCCCAGCTAACTACACCCTCCATACATGACAGGTAAAGAAAAAGTTTTTACACGATTAGAAAGAAATATCCAGTTCCCTTTGTATTGCCTCGAACCAACATCACACAAAATAGCAAAACATTACTTGTATTCCTTAACTCGGAACCATAATTTTGTTTTAATTATTTCAAGTCTTTAATTATTTGATGCCGTAACTTTAAAATTATCTGTTCTTGTCTCATGTGCCTGATCCGTCTCTTGCACCGCTTAAGTTCGTATATGACATTTTGGGTGTTACAATTAGGCCATGTGAGGTATTCCATGTACCTGTATGGTATTAAGTTTTAAGAATACAGCATTTTATTACCAGAAATTCAAGACTTGTAGAAATCTATCCAAAATATGTTTCTACTGTGAATTGTGACCTAGGGATGAAATACGAGCATAAAAGTTATTATATACTGACAATATATGTCTCAATAACGCACTTGTGTCGTATAAATAATCCTGATTTCTGGAGTCCAAATCCTCACCCTACACTTAACACTTTTGTCCATGTTGAAGGGAGACACAAAATATTACTAACCTGTTCCCACTGCTTCACTTAACATCAAGTTATTTAAAGTATGTCTTATGTCTTCTATGCCATGTGTTTAAGGTAATAATTATAAATATCACTAATTTCTTTCTTATTCTCGACACGTATACTTAATGTTGTAGATGAAGTTAAACGAAAAATGTTAGTTTCTTGCTATCAGTCCTCACACTCTGTGGTGGGTGTATGTGATGATGCAGTTGTGGTGGGTGTATGTGGTGATACTGTTGTGGTGGGTGTATGTGTAAATGACAATATTAACTGCGCCTATGTAACAAGACACATATATGGAGTGGGTGTATTACAAGACACATATATGGAGTGGGTGTATTACAAGACACATATATGGAGTGGGTGTATTACAAGACACATATATTTAGTGGGTGTATATATATTTCCAAGGAGTATAACAATAACTTCATTGCTATAACCCCAGAAGATATTAACCTAACCTAACCTGACCTGAACTGCGTGTTAAACCCTAATGCAGAGGTTTAAATTCGTCCTACTTGAGGTGAGAATGTCCGTTCAGTACCTTAAAGGAGTAAGAATGACGCCAAATTTTGAAGTGGTATTTTTCAGCTGTCAGATTCAATTGTTCTGTTAACACCCTCGTCAGCTGTCAGATTCAATTGTACTGTTAACACTCTCGTCAGCTATCAGACTCAATTGTACTGTTAACTCCCTTGTCAGCTGTCAGACTCCATTGTACTGTTATCTCCCTCGTCAGCTGTCAGGCTCAATTGTACTGTTATCTCCCTCGTCAGCTGTCAGACTCATTTGTACTGTTATCTCCCTCGTCAGCTGTCAGACTCAATTGTACTGATAACTCCCTCGTCAGCTGTCAGACTCATTTGTACTGTTATCTCCCTCGTCAGCTGTCAGACTCAATTGTTCACTCCCCCGTCAGCTGTCAGCCTAAGATAACTGCATAGGCAACTCTCCCGTCAGCTGTCAGCCTCAGCTAACTGTATTGTTAACCCCCCGTCAGCTGTCAGCCTCAGATAACTGCATAGGCAACTCCTTCGCCAGCTGTCAGCCGAGTGTGCGAAAGCTATTCTTCTTATAGTTTAATTTCCATCTGTTGTTTATAGTTATCGATACAGAGGAGGAGGTGTAGACAGCAAACAAACATCAGACAAGGGTATCCAGTATATAAATTGGACGGTCGGCGCCCTGAGTTAAAGCTTCTCGAATCTTCCTGAAGATCGATACAAACTGGAGCAATGCCAGATGCCTCTTCATAATACTAGGTGAATTTTCCAAAATCATTCAGGTGTTTTTTTAAATAATTGAAAGTGGTAGCATCTTAGACATTGTGTGATGCGAGAGTGTATTTTATAATGGTGTTATTGTAATGAAGAAGACTATTAGGGGAAACGTAATGTAAAGCGGGATGATGTAGGTTAGACTAGAGTGTTGCGGCAGTGTGACCTCCTCCCCAGCCAGCCCCCAGACAACCAGGGCAGTCAGTCTCCCCTCAACCCCTAACTCCCCTTCTCTTCCCCAGCCGCAGCTCCTCCCCATCACCAGCACCTCCCCCTCCCCATCACCTTACCTCTCCCTCCCACACAGAACAAAAATAAAATAATATAAAACATAAATAAACTAAAATATAATAAAAAAAACGTAAATATAAGAAAATAAAGACATTACTTCGTCTCTCGATGACCTTGTGACCTTCAGTTATGGGTTATTGACTTAGGTCAGGTCATTTAGGGTCAAGCTATGTATGTCATCTTGTTATAAGCCATAGCCAGGGTCGATAAGTATAGGAACGACTTGAGAACCAGGGTGCAGTGTGAACCAGGGTGCAGTGTGAACCAGGGTGCAGTGTGAACCAGGTGGGAGTGTGAACCAGGGTGCAGTGTGAACCAGGGTGCAGTGTGAACCAAGGGGACTGTGAACCAAGAGGAGTATTATTTACCTAATCAAAACTTTGTGTAAATAATAAAATCTCCTGTTTCATAATTCAGAAGTTACCATTACCAACGTAGTAGTTACATCCTGGAGTTGAGTATTACACTCTGATAGTAGCCTCACTCTCTAAACACTTACCTATTGTAGTTACATAGAGATTGTCAAACATTACCTTCTGACATATCATTGTTTGGTAAAATTTAGAAGGCGACCAAAAATGGATATCAAATTAACCCTTTGACCTAGGACCCACTCTTGAGATATCGTTCACCTGTGACCTAATATCCTCAGAACCAAAAAAGGTCTAAACGTCATGAGTTGTTGTTCATATACAAGATTGATTCTGAAGTAGGTGTGACCTTTGACCTTTCAGGGTGTCCATTAGCTTACATCTTGTGATCAGGTCCATAGTTTTATGTACTGTACAGTGTCTCTGTAGTGAACGATAACCAACCAAGACATGTATTCAAACCCCATCTTTATATTTCTTTGTCTATTTATTTATTTGAAGTGATAGTAAATATGTTGTAAGGACTCAAACTGATAAAGTGTTCCCTCGCCAGGACATATTGTGCTCTGTGACACTTACAATACATTTAGTAGACTGTCTCCGCTAACCTCTCCACTACGGGGACGCTATTTTTAATATTTTATTTGGTTAACGCCAGGCGATTATTTTTAGTTCGGGAGGAAGGAGGAACCTGTATACATTGGGTTAAAAAGTGTCACTGTTATAATGAGATGTATTGTTTTAGTAAGCGTTAGTGACTGTATCAATGCCTTGTGTCATACCCACTAGGTCATTACTCACCATGACCCTCAGCCTCAGACATTTGTTTATAGTGATTGTAATACATACTAGAGGCAGTGTTTACATCTGGAATTTGGAAAAGATACATTAAAAATATTTATAAAAACTGTGACGATGAATTACAACTGATTTTAAATGCGGATAAATTTACCCATTATGTAAGACCCACGTGAGAGAGACGGAGGAGTGAGGGTAGTGTAGACCACACCCACGTTGAGGCAGTATTGTATGTCACTGGACCATGAGACACAGACCAAACAGCTGTTGTGTGCCACCAAACATACTATATCTGAGCTTCTTTTGAGTTTACTCAGGATTAGTTCACACCAGAGACAAGTAGACACAGTGTTAGATATGATCTTATTTATGAAAAGTGTTTGTTTTAAATTAACAGGACGATGTTGTGGAAATTACACCGACCAAACACATACCCCAGAGAAGAATGGCGTCCCAAATTTGTGATGAAATGTGAAGGTTTCCTCTCTTGAGGGATGAAGGACATAAAGTGATGAATCCAATATCGAGGAAAGTTCCAAGATAAGGTAGACCTCAGGCATTAGCTCGCAATATATCGCCATAACAGCTAACTTTATTATTATGTGATTATAAAAGAGGATGAATCATGTCTTGTGTTGGTATGTTACAGTGTCCTGATTTATAGTTCCTATTGTTCCTATTTTTTTAATAGTGCCTTAATATATGCTTCTCCTGGAGAACATTTTTTTTACGGGTAGTAGCCCACCCGGGCTACTACTAACCATAAATAAATACAAACACGAAAAAAATAAATCATTAGTGAGAAACGATATACATTATGTATGTTGTGTTGTCAGAGTAAGAGTAACAATTGAGACCCTGCTGTGTGTAAATGAGGCAGAAAGTCAGATCAGCAACTTGGTCACAATTTTCGTGATACCATATGGCAGCAGAGTCTACCATTAGACAATACATTATGCTTCCAATATCTTCCCAGGCGGTAGTACCTCCCTGTTTGGTAGCTGCCATAACCGATGTGCTTCAGAGTATTAGGAAGAACATCTCAGTGATTTTCTACAAGGTACATTAAGATGTATCCCTCCAGCCGGTCTCACTCGGTATTTTTTGTTTCGAAAAGCCATTTTGAATTAGTAAAGATGCACGAGGAATGCTTCTACCTCTCGTTATGACATCTGTATTTCAAGATGTAATAAGCAGAAACCTCAAGGTCTGCTTAAGGAAAAGTATTAGTGATGGGAAGTTATTCACAGCTGTGATTTTATCATCATAAGTGTGAACACTTTGGGAGCCAACTTTATGACTAAGGAAAATTTTATGATTTTCGTAAGAAATTGTAGTTACGTTACTTTAGCTGAAAATCAACCTGGGACTGATTAAAAATATGTGTTAGCTTGTTGGTTTGTGCATCAGTAGTATACGTTTGTTCATCACAAATCTCTTGAACTTCTGTTCTTGTTTTACGGCTCCTGGAATTTAAAGTTTCATCCACTTTGACGACTGATGCGTCTGTTAACCAACTGCTCCCATAGACAAGTCCACCCAGACGTTATTCTTACTGATTAGGACAAACACATTCTCAATGAACTCCGTAAATATTTTCATACTCAGAAATTAAACATGGTTGCTGTAGTGAGTGATATATTCAGTCATAGTCAAAGTATAGTGAAGTGAGAGACAACACTGAGGAAAATAGTTAACTGAATAAACGCCGTTAATTACTCCTCACATTCACCAGTTCGATACAATGTCGTTACCAGTGAACAGATTACTCTATGAAATGACCGACAATAGCACATCAAATAGGTTGCACTTTCTACTGGCTCCCTCCAGGACCACCACACGACGCAAATGTGTTAGACTTATGTGCACCCTGTGAGAGACCCAGCAAGATGGGACCTCGGGCCCTGCCCAGCCAGCTCACGGCTGCGACTCACTCTGGGAAGGAGAGAGGACTCCCCCTGTCAATAGAGACTCTGCCTGAGTGTGACTCCGACCGAGAGTCACTGCGGCTGGTTTGAGTCTGAGCGAGACTCCTTGTTGGAGGCAAAGTTTATTTGTTTTTTTAGGACATCAGGCCCATACTTTCACAAATGCGATCAACAGTACCTTGTGGTGGTGTGTCCTGGGTACTGTAGGTCTATGCCTCTAGGTACTGCTATATACGTGTGAGTTTCTCTGGCTTGGGCAGGTTGGTGTGACAGAAAGTTATAATATTGCCTATCGTCTTACTAAAATACTATAAATATTTTCATTAAAGGAGACATTTGTGTTATTCTCAGTGTAATGCATAATATTCTTCTTGCTGATACGTTGATATCCCGAAGGTAAACTGTGCTGTTAATTCTACCATAGTCGAGCCCCGAGGAGAACAAGAACACCCTTTATGACACCCTCCCTCCCCTTCAAAGGTGTACAGTCATGAAGATTTTGCTCGTAAACATCTGACTACGGCTCAGAGAGTTGTTAGAGAAACCAGCAGTAAGCATCTAGCAGGTTCCAACTTTAAAATGGGTCCTGCGTCACAAGATAGGCCTACATACAGTTCAACAGGGTCAACGTATCATCCTTGTTCACCACACCTATATTGCTGACTCAGTTTTGTCCTCTAGTATCAGATCCTTAAAAGAGTTCTCGACAATTCTCATAAAAAGGTTTGTATACGCCGTCTCTTTCACACTGCGATAATAACACCTCCGTATCTCTTCACCCAACGACGGGTCTTGCCTCCGTTCTCGTACAGTCAATGCTTTCAAGGTTGAACATGATCACACGATTCTTCTTCTCCGTCAACATCACTTCATTTTTATGTTCTTGTCGGTACTCTGATGGACTTTTGCTGTCATACAAGACCAACTCCAGCTTTACTTAAACGATAATTGCCTTCGTGATATTCTTGGAAAACTCTGCTTGCCCCAGTTATCTTTTAATGACATATAATCCACTTTAGAAAAACTACTTCCTACGTCTAACTATTCAAAAACATCACTGTCTACCCTCTGGTCCATATTAACGATGTAATCTCCACAGTTATTGGTCATGTAAATCCTGCTTCCTCTACACAAGTTAATATTGTTCTCTGATTTAGATGGTAATGTTTAGGTCAAGTCAGCACTATCTTATATAGCTTGTATATTATTCTAACATAGGTAGCACTAGCTGGGGATTCGTGCGGATCTGTAACCGAGTTTGGGGTATCCATTTTCAGACTTTCTACAATGTTCTGTCACTTTAGTTTTGTTTGGTGAGGTCTGTACTTGGTCGACACTCTAAGACGGATACTATCAGCTATTATGACTTAGTTATCTTCTGTACTGGGTGCGTGAAGATGAAGGTAGTGTGTATCCAACCTGCACCTTAATAGAGTTTTATTGATGTATACTTGTACGTCACTTTTATTGTATCATACTTATCACACCCCAAAGTGTACTGGTGATATCATTTATACTTCGGAAGCCACATGTAAGTAGCCAGTTGTTGTGGGCCAGGTGTGGTGGGCCAGTTGTTGTGGGCCAGGTGTGGTGGGCGAGTTGTGATGAGCGAGTTGTGTGGGCGAGTTGTGGTGGGCCAGGTGTGGTGGGCGAGTTGTGATGAGCGAGTTGTGTGGGCGAGTTGTGGTGGGCCAGGTGTTAAAACCTCGTAAATTGTGTCATATATAGCGGACAAATGTGGTGAATCAAGTAAGTTAAGTCAGATATGAGAGTCCAGGCATGGCAACCCAGGCACGGTGGGCGGGGTGTGGTACACTAGTTATAGTATGGAATGTTTAGAAAGCCTAATGTGACGGCCCGGTAGACCTGGTGTGGTAGACCTGGTGTGGTAGATCCGGCTCGATGTGGTTGACCAAGTGGGGCAGGTCAGATGTGGTAGGTCGGGTGTGACGGGCCAGGCATAGTGGGCAAGGTGTGGTTGGCCAAGTATAGACTGCCAGGCATAATGGGCCAAGTGTGGGGGGGTGGGGTATAGTGGTCCAGGTGTGGTCGGGCAGGTGAGCTTGCGTGTCAACAACCAAGGCTGGATCACGAGATGTTGTATTCGATACTGTGGGTGTGACGGTGACTTACCCTCACACCAGTGCTATCGACCCAACAGCCAGTACCACCAACAGTACCACTCTGATATTACCATTCTCAGGAACGACAGTACCCACTCGTAATACCGAACGATACCACTTTCAACAACAGTACCACCACTAGCAGAATGGACGGTAGGGTAGTCTCCCATAACTTGCCCCTAAATTCTCTAGTAATTTGATATAAGAAAATTATTCTAATTAAGACATATGAGAGAAAGAGGCTCATGATTCCAGTCTTAAAGTAGACCAGAACTTTACACAGCAATGATATACCATAACTTGTTAATTAAAAAACAATACAAATAAACTCAAGAGAAAATTTGACCAAACGTTGTATCGATCCAAAATGCTCATGCAAAAGGGAAAGTCATGCCCACCAAAAATTTATTTATTAGTAAGATAAGCGATCATGATAATATATACTATCCTAATAAATGAAAATATTACTCTAAACAAATCCTATACTGTATCATGATGTGTTTTCTTTGCTCCAACACTTACCATGGTAAAACTTGCTCCATTACTATATGGTCTTTGTCACATATTGATTAACTCTATCAAGTGTAGTATAAATTCACTAATCTGCTCTAGAGTTAGTTTTGGGGACGAACAGACAGAGAAACAGACATGTAGGAATGATAACAATACCCTGCCAGCATTGTAGACGAGGGATGAAGAAATAAGGTAATTGGAACATATTTAGTACTACACAAACTATGCAAAAGAAGACAAATCTAAGATCACAAGAAGTTATACATACAGTGGCACCCATACATACAGTGGCACTCCAGAAGGTATACATGCAGTGGCACCCCAGAAGGTATACATACAGTGGCACCCCAGAAGGTATACATGCAGTGGCACCCCAGAAGGTATACATACAGTGGCACCCCAGGAGGTTTACATGCAGTGACACCCCAGAAGGTACACATGCAGTGACACCCCAGAAGGTATGCATACAGTGGCACCCCAGAAGGTATACATACAGTGGCACCCCAGAAGGTATACATACAGTGGTACCCATTCATATAGTGGCACCCCAGAAGGTATACATACAGTGGCACCCTAGTATGAATGAAGTATTTCACCTCGACTGTATGAGGAAAGTCTGACTGGAGGAGAGTCGTTCACGTCTTCAATGGTTTCTTAGTCAAAGTCTTACCTCCTTCTCTACCCCTACAGGTTCCTCTCTTCACCCTTCACCCTTGCCATATGCCATCCTATTTACCTATCTTTACCATCACCCTTACTGCTTCCCGTCTCACTTATTCACTCTTGGTATTTTCTGTTCACTGTGGTGTAGGAGTCAGATCATGTGTAGTGTGGCAGCCAACAACTGCTTCTGACCCACACTGTATAACGCACTAGTTATTTCACCAACTTTTAATGTTATTGTTTATTTAAATAATATTAATTTCTGTTTCTCTTTTTCAGGTGTGTAATTATGGTGACTTTGGTTATGTGAGCCTCCTCAGCTACACACTTAGGTAAGCGTGGCATTTTTGTAAACATTCCATCTCGAAAAGTTTGTTTCAATAATCCAGTATCATTGTATGTTTGGATATTTGAAATGCCAGTGTGTGTATATACAGTACTGCATATGTTGAGTTCAGAAAACGAAAAGCTACCACAATGCGATGTGGTGGCTTTTTGCTTTCTGAGCCGAATATATATATATATATATATATAATATATATATATATATATATATATATATATATATATATAATATATATATATATATATATATATATATATACATACATACACACACACACACAGTATATAGGGTGCCACCTCTGGTTGGTAGTATTCAGACGACCCTTCGCCTTAGAGAACAGAATAAAGATTCTTCAGGAAAAGTGGGATAATTTTCCCTGAACACTGTTGATATACGGTAGTGTCGTGTTGTACCTTTCTCCTGTCTACTCCTGTCTGACTATTTCACTTCTTTTTTTTTATGTATAAATGATTGGATATTACATCTGGAAGACACCCTCTTGGTCTTCAGGTGAGGGACCAGACCGCAGTATGCAGCAGGTGTTCCCTCTCTGAATTACTACTGTATACTGAGTCACTGAAACAAGCAGCGCAATGCTCTGGTGTCTCCTGTGGTTTCAATGGGACTAGAACCCAGCTCATTCAGGGCCTTGGTGCCTCAGGCTCCCGGAGTCTCTAGCCCTTTTTGAACAACACAATATTCGTGGCTTAGAGTCCTGTACCTTGCCTCCTTCTGCTCTTCTCTTGAGGTTGTTCCCTTCTAGTCCCAGCTGGACTCTGGAAGAGATGAATAGGCGTCAAGGTGAAGGAATGTTTAATATCACAACAGCTGTTTACCAACCTTTCAAGGGGGTAGCTTGATACCTTCTTGTCGGATTAATGTATGTATACCTGTATAGAAGAATGAGAGAGAGATTAATACTGTAATTCCAGTTTATAAACGATCATGGATAGAACGATCATGAATGTTCCTGCTGAAGGCGGACTGGGTTAAAAAAATGGGCTTCTTTCCCACAAAAAAAAAAACAAGGAGGGGCAAGAGATTACGACCAACCTTCCATCTCCTCTAACGCAATAAGATACCCAGGGAGGGAGGGAAGGAACCAAGTCATTCTATCTAAGCTCGACTATAATCTGGAATTTCAGGTCAATTGTATATTTATAACTTGATCTTGTCTATAACTATTCGTATGTCCGGAAGACTAGTAAGATAAAGAGGCGATGGTGCAAACTAGAAACAGAAGCTCCCATGTTCTTGTGATATCTAAACTGAGGCTTCAATAGATCCTCCAGTAAAAACAATATTGCAGAAGCCAGATAAGAGTCAAACAACCGCAAAATATAGGAAATTACATAAACTGAAAAGTTACTCAAACTGAATATTAAGGAAAGAAACAAGAGAATCCCAGAAAAAACAGAGGACGAGGTAACGAAATCTGGTTTGCAGAGACACTCGAACCAGAATTTGGTTTAGGAAATCAACACAGTTTAAGGAGTAAACTCAACCCACCAGATTAAGAAAGGGTCTATCAGAATACAGAGCACCATCAACCGAGAAGCAAAGGAAGAAACTTACAAACCTAATTACATTTGTCCAATCTAGTGGAGACTTTTCATGCTTGCTGAAGTTTCCTGACGCCTGGGAACCACAAACAAGGAGACACGGCGATTAATTATCAGGCATGGCAAATAAATCCACCTCGGGACAGATTTCAAGCAGTGGAACCCAAGAGAAGGCGTCTTTCTCTATTTCCATACTGATATCATCTTATCACTGAGAGAGCTATTGGCCTGACACTGATCATTCTAACATTGTGAATGACCGAAAGAACGGGAGAGTTCCGCTGCGAGGAGAAACACCTCATTCTATACTACCGGACAGAGAAGAAGGATCTTACAGGAACATTGCTTAAGAGAATGTATCGTTGCAGAGCTGTTATCTAATAAAGCACTTCCCCCTGAAGAACTTGTCCCATGATACTACATTGTCGTATTGGCACTGATATCTCTCACGCTACTGTGTGTATGATGCCAGCAACAGGTTAATTGAATCATACTGTCAGGTGAGGTCAGTATGTTGTATCAGTCTCTGTGAGGACTTAGCGACATGACACGATACAACCACATCCTCGAAATCGCTGCAGTGGACTCCTGATATCAGCTGTACCCTGGACAGCTGCTCTTTTAATATTACCATATACTAGTGATTAAAAGAGTGTTATCCAGTGTACTTTATCACTCTACGCCTTGTGATTCAACGTACTTTATTACCTTGCACTGATTATTATAACACTGGGACTCAAATTAGGAGATGTGACAAACTGGCAACTGTAGTCACAAATAATGAACTTTGTATAAAATGGCGAGAGCAAACACCAATACTGAGTGTTTGGAAGAAGTCATCAAGTAGAACAATGGTGCAGTTAATTTTTCCTTAATTTGTGTATTTACGTGTTCTGCAACAGTGCAATACGTCAACAGGTTATAACCCAACTAGTGGGAACTGTTTCCATTTTTTAATACAAATTATCTTAAAAACTCTGGTCGTAGTTATCTCGACTACACCTCTAATGTTTGCTGAAAGTGTCCCACCTTACAGTATGAACCATAATGAACCATATACTATCTATTGACCATTCCAGGAGCCCTTTTCTCAAATGAAAATTAATATCCCTCTTTATAAGATCCTTAAGATTATGAAATGGCATTCTTGATCAACCAATTCTTACTTCAGATAAACTTTTCCACCTAAGTTGTCTGTTACTTGCTATAACCACACCGTAGGTCTCATTTTTTATTCATCCACTTCTATAGCATTTATTAAACTTGGAGAGAGACACAGAGTTTAACCCTGAACCAACTGGTAAGGTCGTTGATAACTGACTGGGTAACTTCTTCATGTCAGTAAACACCTTAACAAGTATCATGGCTCCATCAATAATGGCGGTGTTTTCCATGACTCTGTTAGTTTACTGTGTTTAATATTTTGAACCTCTACAACACCCTGTTTTTAGTTCCTCTTTCTTTGCTGGATCCATTTAATTCAATATTGCAATTATGATTTATTAAAATAATTGTCTTGAAGTGAGTGTAGTCTGGTTCTCCGCTTGGGTGAGAATATATATATATTTGTTTTAAATAACTTGACAATTCTCCTTTATACAAAATAGTTTAAATTTTAGTCAGAAATGTAAACACATTCTTGCTGGAAGTTGATCAACGCCACAAACTTTACTTTTTCATTTTACTCAAGTTATTAATCTGTGGAAGGAAGCCATTTGAATATTTTTTTTACCTCCTCTCTATCAATATCACTATAGTATTTTTCAACAACCTCTACTTACCTTTGCTTATCATATTTTGAATCAATCAATCGTTTCTGGTCTTTTCTTTTTCCTTTACTCCATTTCTCATTAAATATGTCTCCCATCACCATCTTTTCTCGCCTTGCATTAATATTTTAGTCTGTTTACACTCCATTTCAATTTGTTTTAGTAGTTCTTTATAAGCCTCACTTCCCTTGACCATCATCCCTTTTCTATCTATTTTACTTTAAATTTTATTAACAATGGATTCAGTTTTAGCGTCGTTTCTCTTTGGTCCTAAAAAAAATTGATCTTTTCCAATTTTGGTCTTTTGATTAAATTTCATTGTTTTTCTATTTCTGGTTCATTAATTCCTCTTGGCAAGAACGCGATGACATTTTTTCAAGTACATAGTTGAATTACCTCAGCACACACACGTATCTATCATCCTCTCCCTATCATACGCCTTATAAGTCTCTCCAGGGATTTCATATTTATCAACGTATATTCTTAAACTTTTCACTATCAGAACCTCTCACCTTGAAGCTTTTATTACAATTACGAGTATTCTAATCCTTTCAAAATCTGTCCTCATTACGAGTAAGATAATCCTCCTCTTTAACCTTACTTTCATTTCAATCTATAATTATTCCCACTCATTCCTTAATTACCTTTTAAACACTCTTACCTTCACTTCCCTCTAACATACAGTACATCTCTCCTTTGATCTTCGCAGCCGTTTATCATAACTTTGCTCACTCTTTTCTTATCGTTATAATTGCATTCTCGCTTATTTAAACACCGTAGACAGCGTTCTTTATTTTTATCTCCTCTGGTAACACGGGAGATGGGTTAGCAGACTCCACACTCCTGGACCTAATTGTTGCTCTTCAGGTGAATTTCTTTATGATTATGAAAGAGAAGATTAGGACCAATTGACGCAAATCAGGTGCTTCTACCTTTTTTTTTAATATTTCACACTTTTATCAGTTGTGCCCTTTTATGGTAAGAAATAAATAAACACACTGTTACGATTTTTTTTTCTTCACTGGAAAGGGTACAAAAGAGTTTTATGATATATAACGATATCAGGAAGATAGCCATAAGAAATTTATCTAAAACGGATCAAACTGTGGCAGCTTCGAGCTATGTGACGGTAACTTATCAAGGGGTGGCAAGAGTAGACAATAATGTGTGACTTGCCATTGACATGTTTACTTAAATACAGACCCTCTTCTCTAGTTTGAACCATTATTTGTTAAGGTGAAAGGGAAGCCAAATTCTGGAAGTTGCTGGTTGGGAGGAGTAGTCAACAGAAACTTATGGTAACCAATGTTGGGGTTAATGTCCTCTTGTAATAGGGTTTATATTAAGGAGGAACTTAGAAGGATTTGTAGTTGTGGAGGAAAATTAAACCAAGAACGTACACTCACGGTCAAAAGTTTGGGTTAGGAGATATGTCATCACCCGCACTTCGTACACCTGTTGTTACCGCAGTAAGCACGTGTGTATAAATGATGAAAGGGCCATTATTTTGACATGGGGTGACACCGAGCATTCGATTAAGAGACTATTTGTGTATGTTACTGATGAAACCACGATGACCTTAACATTATGATTATAGTGTGAGAGTGGTTCAGGTGTTTGAAAGGGCTAATGATGTAAAGACAACCATACTCTCCCATGCTAGATTAGGTCCAACTCACTTCATTCGATCTATTTGTCACTTAAAGAGAGGAACAAGTGAATTGATTACAAAATAGATAAGAGAGTTCCTGAGAAACTGTAAAGCTTTAGAATGTCCTGAAACAGAATCTATACAAACACACAATCATGACTAAGGTACCGAGTCATTACAGGTGTTCTGCTGACAAATGTAAAACCTCTTACTCCCGCAATATTAGATTGGACAGAGTACTGTACATCAGAGTGTAACCAACATAATTGGATTTTGTGAGTGCACGTGGCTCCCCCCCCCCTCTCCGACTAGGTAGAATGGGATGCATTCCGTGAAGGATTCCTTTGAGATTAGGATGCCCTCAGAGAAGCAAAGGCCTTACACTTGTGCAGCTCCGTCGAATGATGAATGCAAAGTACCCCTAAGTCGACACATATAGCATGCATGCAAGCGAAGAAGCATCGTTGAACCCTGAGAATGCGAACACCTCGTAGAGCCTAAAGTTTTACTCTTCGACTGATACCTAACATTGACCTAAGAAATGAAAGGGTTGAGAACGAGGAAGAAGATGAGCTCTGATTAGGAACATAAAAACCACCCAGAACGTCAAGACCTGTTCTTTTTAACCGTGGCCAGAGATGACCCTCACTAGGTGCAGTAGCTGGACAAGTGTTGCATAACCTCACAAAAGTCTGTCTCTAAAGCTATGATTAAAACTTATTATATATGACCTTAACCTGTGAGACAGAAATAAGAGAGGCAACAGCTATAAATAAGGTGATGAGAGAACAAAGATACGCTTTCTTTACGTCAATACTAAAGTCATTATAGAACCAAATTTTAATAATACGGTTAAATGAGTTTGGAAGACAGATTCAAGTATAGGTAGTAGGCCCAGCCTGTTCTCTGTTAGCTGTGGGACTTTGGACCATCATCATAACAGCGTTTCAAACATTATTATTCGTCTTGGCTCTTAACCGCTTGATATGGTGACTCAACCAACCTCTGAGTGTCCGGATGTCTCTTAGATGGGGCAACTGATACAGGTTTATAAACAAAGGGCGTGATGTGGACGATGTTCTTGCTGTAAGAGGATGCAAGGAACTGTCACAACCTATAACTGTTTACAGGTTGTTGTTGTAGCTGATTTATGGCGACAGTTGTGTCTATATGTCACCAATAATACAGGGTTGTGAGCCACACATAATACAGGGTTGTGAGCCACACATAATACAGGGTTATGAGCCACATTCACTCACACACACACACACAAACAAACAAGGAAACAGAATCATTTATTACGCCCTTAGGTTTTTAACTTCTTGTCTTTAAATAAACATAAAAATTTCCTTTGATGATTGTATAAACTTACTGATAACGTTAAATAAGTTGACCCTTTTATTGTTTTAATCATTTTTATCAAGATCAAACACCTTCACCTTGCTCAGGTCAAGTACTACCAGCTCCTGGGCCAACACATATCATTCCTCGGCAAAAAATTATCATTAACAGGACTAAGAGAATAATAAATTCCAAAGCTTTAGAGGTCTAACCCTATGCTTAAGTTATTAAAAGGCAATAACTTCTTTTTTCAAAAACCCCAAAGGTGAAAGACAAAGTTAAATTTTTTGGGATACCTTGTGAATATTATTTCACACTCTTGTCTGCACCAGCAGTTGGTAACCTTTCTCCAATGTCGGGTGAAATGTCAAGAGGTGGAGGTGGGGGGGGGGGGAGCCGGGCCAGAGCTGGAGCGAGAACTAAGAAGCAGTGTGAGAGGCGGGGATTCAGGGGAAAGGTAATTAATGCCAGTTATGACTCGCTTTATGCAGGGCGAGATAACCACTTTGTCTCAGCACCACTTATACACGACTATAAATCAGCCTCTTTTCTTTACTATTTAATGTCATTCATAAGAATATATTAATTTATAAAGAATTTTACAAACAAATTGATGCATCCAAGTGCTGTCTCGGCTACTGAACAATACAGTTTGTGGAGTTGTGCGCTGCTTGTTACCTACCATATAAGATTGTGCTCTCAACACAGCGGTAACAAGGCCCAAATGTTGAACTATGTAATGACTACAAGCATTATGTGCATAACACATGTAAGATATAATGATGTAGTTGAAGTATATAGTTCGATTCTTGGTTAAAATTATGTATGAAAGGTAACAAATTTTATGTAAAACAACAATGAAAGAAAGTAAATGAATAATGTTTCACATATCTCAAAAGAGAAGCAGTAAGCTGTTGTATGAAGAACTGTACTTCCGTAGTTGTTATTATATTGAGTCGGTGTTTGGTAATCACTGTAACATGAGTGTGTGTGGTCGGTAGCCTGGGGGATGGACTGCAAACTGGTTTCCGTATGCACCAAGGTGTGGCGTGAGGTACTACCACTCACGCGTCCACATAGCAGCTCCAGCCAGTACAGAAGCACACAACACCGGTTAGGTCTGGTCACGAGGTGAAGCTTGTGTATCGATTATTAGGAGAAAATTCCTCTGAATATTTCAGAGGTCTTTTTTTTAATATAAAAGCCTTGGTTGTATCATTATGGGACTTAAATTAGCTGAGTTTCCTTTAGAACTGAAGTGATCACAGGAGGCAGTGAGAATAGCTGATTTAGAAACTTTCTACAAAATGCTGTTAAAAAAAATATATCCTGTAAAAAAAAGCTAATTTAAGTAGGTAGTTTCTTGTTAGCTTTCTGCTAACAGTAGTTATGTAAGTATTTTGGTTCTAATTCAAAACTTGAAGAATTAGACAAGCATTTTTAGCTTCATTGACCAAGGTGTACAATACACTCTTCAAGTAAACTGATCTGTTCTGTCCGTAATGAGAGGATTGGTAAATATAATCTTTGAGTTTTCTTCAATATTGCAGGTGATTATAACATTTGCACAGCAGGTCACTGACAAGAACTGAGTTGTCTACTACAGTCCGATAGAACTGAAGACTGGGAACTGCTTAACCAATATGTTTCTAAATAATATAAGAATGTATTGACAAAAATAGAGCTTAGGAGCACTGCCGTACAAGCACCATCTAATTATGTGTAAAGTTAACCACAAATAAAGAAGTCTTGGGTGGCAATTTCTAATAATTTCAAGAATTTGTGTTAAGTTTCATATTATTCAAAATTTCTTCCCTTAAATTGTCTCGTAATAACTTGGCGGCTCTCACCATGACGTTCCTTCGAGGGTTATCAGTATATTGCCCTGTGCTAAGTCAAGGTCGATCAGCTCTCGAATTTGGGTAGGGATAAGAAAAAAAGTCTTACTATTGGCGAGTTAACACACAAATGGAATGACGATCACAAAGCGTCACTTTTCGTTGCCACCCTCATCCTATCAGTTAACCATATATACCTCTCGTAGTGGATACACACTTTGTAAGCTTTCGACGACCACTCGACGATTCTTACTTTCAAGGATATCTTTCAAACTGCGTCATTACGATTCAGTTACTGATGACGCCAATCGCCATCAATAAGATATCCAACCCTTGACTTGGTTTTAACAGATTATGTAACCGAGACTGTACCCCGGGAATCATTACCACCAAAACCGGGCTTGGCTGTTCTACCCGTTTACCTCGGCTCTCATACCATTATACCATTACCTAATGCATCCCGGCCAGCACTCACTATCACGACGCCTCTACTTTGTCACTTTCCTCAAAACAGATGAACCTGAACCTTCCTTTCTATGACCACTTATTCATTCTTCCCTCTGTAACTTACTTATCAGATCAGTGACCCTTAGATAGGTACTGTGTGTATAGAAACTAGATGCGTATGACTCAATAAATTTCAATTGGTTTTACTTCAGTGCCTGCAGGTGACCAGGCCAACATTCACACAAGTTTCGTAAGCTGCGAGTTCTGCTACGATTTCAAGAACGATTATATCGGCTAAGTTGACATTTAAAGTGAAAGAGATGCTCGTAAAATCTGAAAAGACAGAGACATTATGAGTAGCACAGGAAATGATTAAGGTGGTTTCATGTTCTGCAGATACCGAGTTCCTATATCTGGAAGCTCAGGGGCCAGCGGAAGCAGTTCATACACCCTTTCAGGTTCCTAGGCGATTATGGTTTTTTTTTTAAACCCCTATAGTGTATTCAATTGTTTTCCAAAGACACCTACCATATGGGGTTATGTTATGTTATGATAGGTCCTCACTTTCCTTTGTAACGCTAAACGTCAAACAATTTGTCCACTCAAACCAAACAAACTACTCCGCTTCACTGCTTTAACCGCACACATGTGATGATCGCATTTCACGTTGATAAGAAATTTATAAAACAGAGATTTTAACATTTTGCTTTGTTGTGCGAACCAGACGTGAATTTCTCGAGACTTTTAATGAGAGCCTCGTCCACATCTCACGTCCTCCCTTATTCTTGAAACACCTCAATGTACTGCACTGAAGGGGATTTCGACAACTACTATGATCCAAGTGTGTGTATACTGTACTTTGTCCGTGTGTGAGAGGTTGTGGAGTTAACCTTCCATCTGATCTAGTTTTTCTTTACGGCAGTTTGTTATTTTAATAATATTTTTCCATTATCATATTTGTATTCTGATATTCGATGCGAAGAAAGACTCAATAAAACAAGTTGCTCTCATTTCTCCTCTTGCTTAACTGTCATCATATTTTTCACTTTTTCATTTCATAGTATGTACAGCGATACAAAAATGCGAGCAAATTTCCTTGTGCACCAAGAGAACTGATATGCTGCTGGGCGACACCGGGCTGGCGACTCAGACCCTCCCAGAGCATCCAGACACGGTCAGTGACGTCAAGCGCTATTTTTAACCTCCAGTTGGCCATACACAAACTCCATTGTGAAGAATCTCAGGAATAATAAGGATATGAAAAAGGTAAAATATTACAAGCACTGAGAAGCTGTCATTTATTATTCGTCTCTTATGTATATGCATTTTGCCAAAATTTTTCATAATTGTTCGAGAACATCGCTCGCCTACAGAATTCCCCAAGTTCTTAAAATGTTACACAGAATACTCATTAACTAAGGTTATCTAAAACATCGTCAGAGAATGTTTTTTTTATGCATTTGTCAAGTTTCGTGCATCGTACACTACCTAGATACACAGCTTACCACATATCAATACTCTTCTTCCTATTACAACCCTTATGAAATATAAACTCTAAGTTATTAACAAAAATCATATTTAACGTTAATTTGACCCATCGATTACAATGATGGGTGACGGTAAGACGAGGAGCACCACCCGCGCCACCCACCCTTGAGGCGAGGAGCACCACCCGCGCCACCCACCCTTGAGGCGAGGAGCACCACCCGCGCCACCCACCCTTGAGGCGAGGAGCACCACCCCCGCCACCCACCCTTGAGGCGAGGAGCACCACCCCCGCCACCCAACCTTGAGGCGAGGAGCACCACCCCCGCCACCCACCCTTGAGGCGAGGAGCACCACCCCCGCCACCCACCCTTGAGGCGAGGAGCACCACCCCCGCCACCCACCCTTGAGGCGAGGAGCACCACCCCCGCCACCCAACCTTGAGGCGAGGAGCACCACCCCCGCCACCCACCCTTGAGGCGAGGAGCACCACCCCCGCCACCCACCCTTGAGGCGAGGAGCACCACCCGCGCCACCTACCCTTGAGGCGAGGAGCACCACCCCCGCCACCCAACCTTGAGGCGAGGAGCACCACCCCCGCCACCCACCCTTGAGGCGAGGAGCACCACCCCCGCCACCCACCCTTGAGGCGAGGAGCACCACCCCCGCCACCCACCCTTGAGGCGAGGAGCACCACCCCCGCCACCCACCCTTGAGGCGAGGAGCACCACCCGCGCCACCTACCCTTGAGGCGAGGAGCACCACCCCCGCCACCCAACCTTGAGGCGAGGAGCACCACCCCCGCCACCCAACCTTGAGGCGAGGAGCACCACCCGCGCCACCCACCCTTGAGGCGAGGAGCACCACCCCCGCCACTCAACCTTGAGGCGAGGAGCACCACCCCCGTCATCCAACCTTGAGGCGAGGAGCACTACCCCCGTCACCCAACCTTGAGGCGAGGAGCACCACCCCTGCCACCCAACCTTGAGGCGAGGAGCACCACCCGCGCCACCCACCCATGAGGCGAGGAGCACCACCCGCGCCACCCTCCTTTGAGGCGAGGAGCACCACCCCCGCCACCCAACCTTGAGGCGAGGAGCACCACCCCCGCCACCCAACCTTAAGGCGAGGAGCACCAACCCCGCCACCTAACCTTGAGGCGAGGAGCATCACCCCCGCCACCCACCCTTGAGTCGAGGAGCACCACCCCCGCCACCCACCCTTGAGGCGAGGAGCACCACCCGCGCCACCCACCCTTGAGGCGAGGAGCACCACCCGCGCCACCCACCCTTGAGGCGAGGAGCACCACCCGCGCCACCCACCCTTGAGGCGAGGAGCACCACCCGCGCCACCCACCCATGAGGTGAGGAGCACCACCCGCGCCACCTAACCTTAAGGCGAGGAGCACCACCCCCGCCACCCACCCTTGAGGCGAGGAGCACCACCCGCGCCACCCACCCTTGAGGCGAGGAGCACCACCCCCGCCACCCTCCTTTGAGGCGAGGAGCACCACCCCCGCCACCCACCCTTGAGGCGAGGAGCACCACCCGCGCCACCCACCCTTGAGGCGAGGAGCACCACCCCTACCACCCACCCATGAGGCGAGGAGCACCACCCCCGCCACCCACCCATGAGGCGAGGAGCACCACCCCCGCCACCTAACCTTGAGGCGAGGAGCACCACCCCCGCCACCCAACCTTGAGGCGAGGAGCACCACCCCCGTCCACCCAACCTTGAGGCGAGGAGCACCACCCCCGCCACCCACCCTTGAGGCGAGGAGCACCACCCGCGCCACCCACCCTTGAGGCGAGGAGCACCACCCCTGCCACCCACCCATGAGGCGAGGAGCACCACCCCCGCCACCCACCCATGAGGCGAGGAGCACCACTCCCGCCACCCTCCTTTGAGGCGAGGAGCACCACCCCCGCCACCCAACCTTGAGGCGAGGAGCACCACCCCCGCCACCTAACCTTGAGGCGAGGAGCACCACCCCCGCCACCCTCCTTTGAGGCGAGGAGCACCACCCCCGCCACCCAATCTTGAGGCGAGGAGCACCACCCCCGCCACCCAACCTTGAGGCGAGGAGCACCACCCCCGCCACCTAACCTTGAGGCGAGGAGCACCACCCCCGTCACCCAACCTTGAGGCGAGGAGCACCACCCCTGCCACCCCGCAAAAGAGCTGGCTAGGTATAACATCGACATAGCAGCCATTAGTGAGTCCCGGCTCCCAGACGAGGGTCGACTTACAGAACTGGGGTCTGGCTACACCTTCTGGAAGGTGTAGCCTGCTGTGGAGAGAAACTGCATTTATGGAGTTGGCTTTGCCATCCGTCAACGCATCTTACACAGGCTAACTGAAATGCCTATTGGGATCAACGAACGCCTCATGACGCTCCGAGTCCCACTGAATCACTCACGTCATGCCTTCTTCATCAGTGCATATGCCCCAACACTGGATGCAGAGGATGACCTCGACAGAGTGCTAACCTCTATCCCCAGAGAAGACAAGGTTGTGCTCCTTGGTGACTTCAATGCCAGAGTTGGCAGAGATGCTGACATTTGGTAGGGAACCATCGGGAGAAATGGACTAAGCAAATGTAATCCCAACGGCCTACTCCTCCTCAGCAAGTGTGCTGCACACAACCTCACTATCACCAATACCTTGTTTAGGCAGGCCGACAAGTTCAAGGGATCATGGCAACACCCACGATCCAAACACTGGCATCTCATTGACTACATCATTGTCAGCGAAAGAGATCACCGAGATACCATGCTTGGCTCAGACCACTGTGACACTGATCACCAGCTCGTCAGGGCCAAGCTTTCACTTCATGTTGCCCCAAAACGGCAGAGGCAGCAAGCCCCCAGAAGAGGTTTTAATAGTAAGCGTCTGGAAGATCCAGTGCCAAAACACATGCTTTCAGAAAGCAGTTCGAACATGGGCTGTTGAACAACCCAGCAGCAAACAACGCAAATCCCATGAGAAAAACCTGCAGAGAGAACCTCGGTCAGAATACACCAGGACTGGTTTGATGAAAATGACCCGGCAATCAATGTACTCATCAGTGCTAAACTTGCTGCTTTAACTGACTGGCAGAATAACCTTGAGTCTCGAACCAAAGATGATACCTTCCGTAAGAAGAAGGCGGCGGTCCAGCGGGAACTTCGCAAACTAAAGAACTACTGGTTTAAAAATAAAGCATGTGAAACACAAAAATTTACAGATCATCACAAGATGTGCGAATTTTTCAATTCAACTAAAAACAATTATGGGCCAATCAATCATGGCGCAGTCCCCCTCCACTCATTCGATGAAGGCCTCCTTTAGCGCTGGAAAGAGCACCACCATTCATTGCTCAACCGAAACACCGATGTGGATGTCCTGACTACCCAGTAGGTCCCTCAGCATCTAGAGCTGCCCCACCTCAGCTATCCTCCATCCCTGGATGAGGTAGCTACTGCCATCAAACAGATGAAAAATAACAAAGCCTCAGGGCCTGATGGAATCCTAGCCGAGGTGTATAAAGCAGGAGGACCTCTGCTTACCAGCCGTCTCCACTCTCTCCTGGAGAATATATGAGAAAATGAGGAAATCCCCCGAGCTCTTAATGACGCCTCCATCGTCAGTATTTATAAGAACATGGGAGTGCTTCTAAACAGAATTTGTCCTGAGGCGGAAAACTTCCTCCCAGAATCTCAGTGTGGCTTTAGACCATCACGTGGCACCACTGACATGATCTCTGCTGCCCGCCAGATACAGGAAAAGTACAGAGAGCATCGTACATGGCTTTCATCGACCGAACCAAGGCCTTCGACTCGGTGAACAAGGAAGCCCTCTGGTGGACCATCAGCCGTTTTGGCTGCCCACCAAAATTAATCGCCATTGTGAGACAACTCCACGATGGCATGAACGGTAGTGTCCTGCACAATGGCACATAGTCTGAGTTCTTCCCCATCAAAACGGGGGTTAAACAAGGATGTATACTGTCACCAACTCTCTATTCCATTTTCTTGGGTGCCTTCCTTACTCGTGCCTCGCAAATTTAGCCGGCTGGTGGACATCCAGTACCGGATGAAGGGTTTTTCAACATAAAACGACTCCAGGCAGGAACAAAGGTGTCGACAGCTTTCATTACTGAACTTCAGTATGCAGACGACATCACCCTTGTCGTCACACTGAACACGACCTACAGGAGATCCTGAGCACCTATGCAGATGCGTATGCACACATTGGTCTTGAGGTGAATGTACGTAAGACTCAGATTTTCTTTCAGCCTGCCCCTGGTTCAGCCACACCTCCACCATCCATCCAGCTTAACGGTACTACACTCTCAAAAGTTGACCACTTTCAGTATCTCGGCTCCCACCTGTCCACCACCGCGGATATTGATGAAGATATTCATCATCGGATCAGATGTGCATCTCAAGCCTTTGGCAAACCCCGAAACCGTGTCTTCAGTTGCAGGGAGCTGAAATTATCTACAAAGTTACACGTATATCGAGCAATGGTCCTCCCCACCCTGCTATATGGCAGCGAGACATGGGTCACATACAGGAGGCACCTCAAGGCAATTGAAAACTTTCACCAACGTAGTCTACGTTCCATCTTCCGTGTTCGCTGGGAAGACAAGAGAACAAATGCCAATATTCTTGCTAACACCAACTGTAGGAGCATCGAGGCTATCATTATCCACGAACAACTACGCTGGACTGGCCATGTTACCCGCTTGGACGACAGTAGACTGCCAAAGCAGTTACGTTACAGTCACCTAACGAATAGTAAACGTAAAGCTGGCGGGCAACTGAAGAGGTATAAGGATAGTCTTAAGACAAACCTGAAAAACTGCTAAATCGACCCCCCTCACCTGGGAGAAGATTACTCCACACTTTAGCGCTTGGAGGAGCACCACACGAGAAGGCGTTATACTTTCAAGTTAGCCCGATTGCAAAACGAGGCAGACAAGCGCCAACGCCAGGAAGACGCTGCCGCCGCCCATCCCGCACTAGATGTAGTCCCCCACATATGCAACTTCTGTGATCAACCCTGCCGGTCCCGTATCGGCCTCTTTAGTCACCTCAAAACTCACCAACCTAGGTGACATACTTTATAACTCATATCATTGTATCGTAGCTGGATGGTCGTCATACTCGATTCAGAGTGACAGCAAACTAGTCGTAGCGTGTGTGTGTGTGTGTGTGGATAAAGAGCTATAGTATTATGTGTAAAGGGTTCATAATCATGTCTATAGAGAAGTAATGTTAAAATAGTAAAGATCGATGTTGCTTAGTAAAGCGTAACGAAGGTGAGAGATATGATCAGGGTCTGGGGACACAATGTTCATGATGAGTGGACAAAGCGCAGTGTGTGTAGGTGAAGCGCTGCCGGGCGACTCTGTATGACGTAGCCAGGCTGCTGCTCACACAACCTTGTCCAGCCCGTCTGGCCACTCCCTCCGCCATGTACTGTACGTGCACGTCACAACTTATATAATGCCTTAACAAAGGGTAAAGTGTGGTATACACATACATTGATTGCCTAATATACTCTACTGAAGCCATCTTGTCATTGCACGTGACATGTTTTTGCAGTAAATTATGTTTTGTGAAACTTCCCCCTTGGTCTTCTGTTAGTTACTGTAACATTATATGATGAAATAGTTGGTAGATCTTACATATTCGATAAACAGTTGTTTGTTTAATATTACAAATATATAACCCAACCTCCCTTTCTATAAGGTCACGAATACGGAAGTTAAAATAAACTGAAGTCGATGTCGCCGACAAGGTACACACATACGGACACATCGACCGCACCCTGTAGCCGCAGTGAACACCGTGCCAAATGCACGATGATATCAGCTCTTCTTTGTCTATCATGTCTAACAGAAGTGTGTCAACAGGACGAGTATAGATTTTAAACGTTGTTTAACCAATCATGTGAATGGCAGACCAGGACATAGATGGCTTGTGAGAAAACAGTAGATAGAGAGCCTGGCGTTGTATAGAAGAGAGGAGGCAGAGGAGAGCTGTTGGGTCTGCATGAGCTTGTTGGCCATCGAACCAGGTATTGTCCACACACACACACACACACACACACACCGTTATTTATTATTATTATTATTATTATCATTATTATGATTATTATTATTATTATTATTTTCATAATAATTATTATTATTATTACACACACAACACAACACGCACGCACACGCACACACACACACACACCATTAGAAAACCAGAGAAACCTTCCCTGCCAGACCATACCAATACACTGAAGTTCCACGAATATGGTACGGTCTCCTGTCTTAATGGTCATCCAACGTCACTTCCTTAGCTAATAAATTTGACGAACTGGCAACCACAGTCCGATCAGTCGTTGACAACATAGTTCGTTGCCATCTGTGAAGCTTGGCAAATTGTTCCTGAAACGTGGCATTTTTAGGGATATCAACTCTTTCATCACCTTCGTTCACATGGTCAAGATGAACTATGCCCGTCACGCCTAGATGTTTTAGTCCTAGCTGATGTGGAGGCATTATGGGTACGGGTCGTGCCACGCGCCCACCCGCGCCACACTGCTTCTATCACATACTGTGTGGCATACCAGCCACCTCGCTCACCCACCAGAGACACTCTTATCAATCACCTCATTACCACCTCAGACCACCTCAGAGTTTGGTACCTATGTGCCAAGTTAGTATTATGTGGGGATTATAACGAAATTGACACCACTGATATCCAGTACCAGCTGTCACTATCACAAGTTGTGACCTTCCCCACACACGGTCAAAATACCCTTAACTTTATCTTAACTGACTTAGCGGACCAGTACCAACTACCTCAACCAATGCCTCCTATCGGGTGTAGCACACACCTACCAGTGCTCTGGTCCCCAGCTGCCACTACCAGCCAGGTGCAGAGACCCTACTACAAGACTCTGCAGTGCGTCTCTTCGGGCAGTGGATAGTTCACCATCCCTGGACTGAAGTACTTAGTGTAGATGACGCGGACACCAAATGGATAAATTATACCACCACCACCACGGAAGCTCACCACCACTTGTTCCCCGAGAAGTCCGTCAGATCACACCCAGCTGACTTGCCCTGGATCACACCTCGGATCAAAAAAACTTGTGCAACAGAGAGACAGAGCCTTTTATCTCAATGACCACAACCGCTACAGGTCCCTTCACAACCAAGTCATCCGTGAAATACACACTGCAAAGAAGTACCACTACCTAACCAAGCTGCAACACCTGAAGCAGACCAACATCAGTAAGTGGTATGGTAAGCTTAAAGAACTCGGTGGTCTAAACAATAAGACACACCCCCCCCCCCCTCTTCCTTAGCCATCTTACTAATTGTGACGCAGCTGAGCGATCAAACGACCAATTCGCAATTACATGCATGCCAGACGTTCCCTCGGCTTGACACAACCAGTCTCCCTGCTTACCTACCAGCCCCCCTTCCCACTGACTTAGGAGAAGAATTTCAAGTAGCAAAACGTCTAGACAAACGGAAGTTAAAACGCCCCACCACCCCCATTGACTTACCAATGAAACTCTTCAAGGAGTTCTCCCCGGAACTAGCTACACCCCTCTGCTCCATCATCAATGCTTCCCTCAGTCAAACAAGATGCCCAGCTGATTGAAAGACCTCTTATGTGTCACCAATGCCCAAGTCAACCAGCCCACAATCCTTAAATGAGCTACGACCCACTGCAATCACCCCAATACCCAGCTTAATCTGTGAAAGTTTCGTGTTTGACTGGGCTTACCTTATTGCTCTGTCACTGTGTTCAAATGCTCTGTAATATGACCTTCTCCCCGCCTAGTTCTTATATATCATAATTGTATAACTTATATTACTTGTATATACTGTCCATCAAATTTCCCATTTCCCAATTATGTAACTGTATATTTTCAGCCTTCCGTTGCCATGCTCTTTCAATAAAACGTTAATTATTAATTATTATTGCACACACACACACACACACAAACACACACACACATACACACATCTCACACACACACATACACACACACACACACACACACACACCTCACACACACGCAAACACACACACACATAGACACACACACACACATACACACACATACCTCACACACACACACACACACACAAACACACCTCACATACACACACACACCTCACACACACACACACCTCACACCCACACACACACAAACCCCACACACACACACACACACACACACACACACACACACCTCACACGTACATAATCGCCGATTAAGGTTAAAATCAACTGATATTTTTACCAAACGGATTTTGTTTCGATAACTAAATGTAAATTAATTCGTATACGGTATATTTTCTCTTAATTTAAGGCGTCGTTAGGTTATGTTAGACTAGGTTTGGTTAGGTTAGGTTAGGTTGGTAAAACATTAAAGGAAGTGTTAAACCAAACACAAGCCACCCCTATGAGATCCGCAGCAGGTAGTGTTCTTTGGGTGCGTCTGTACACTGCGGATAGTTAAACCTGGCTCCCGCGCACCGTAGAGTTTACCACCGCGCTATTATTATCCTTTATCAATATACAGTATAGGCCAAGGCTACGTTCATTGTATATTATTATTATTATTATTATTATCATTATTATTATTATCATTATTATTATTATCATTATTATTATTATTATTATTATTATTATTATTATTATTATTATTATTATTGCAAAATATTTTTTTATTAGTTTTTGTATGTGTTTGTGCATGTATGTGGTTACTCGCCTTGCACCGTGTCTGTCATCACTGGGCAACTTTATAAAGACATTCACTACCTTACATAGCGGGACAGCTTATCACCTTCACTTCCTTCCTCCAAATAAAGTAAAGGACTAGACACGACGAGAAGAATTAATATTTAAAGATGTTTGCTTCTACTCCATCTGGTCCAGATGATAAGAAACACTACTTTAGCTGGTCCAGACGATAAGAAACACTACTTTAGTTGGTCCAGACGATAAGAAACACTACTTTAGTTGGTCCAGACGATAAGAAACACTACTTCAGCTGGTCCAGACGATAAGAAACACTACTTTAGTTGGTCCAGACGATAATAAACACTACTTCAGCTGGTCTAGACGATAAGAAACACTACTTCAGCTGGTCCAGACGATAAGAAACACTACTTCAGCTGGTCCAGATGATAAGAAACGCTACTTCAGCTGGGACAGACGATAAGAAACACTACTTCAGTTGGTCCAGACGATAAGAAACACTACTTCAGCTGGGACAGACGATAAGAAACAATACTTCAGTTGGTCCAGACGATAAGAAACACTACTTCAGCTGGTTTAGACGATAAGAAACACTACTTCAGCTGGGACAGACGATAAGAAACACTACTTCAGCTGGTTAAGACGATAAGAAACACTACTTCAGCTGGTCCAGACGATAAGAAACACTACTTCAGCTGGTCCAGACGATAAGAAACACTACTTCAGCTGGTTTAGACGATAAGAAACACTACTTCAGCTGGTCCAGACGATAAGAAACACTACTTCAGCTGGTCTAGATGATAAGAAACACTACTTCAGCTGGTCTAGATGATAAGAAACACTACTCACACACACACACACACACCTCACACACACACACCTCACACACACACACACACACACACACACCTCATACACACACACACACACCTCACACACACACACACACCTCACACACACACACACACACATACACATACACACACACACACCTCACACACACACACACACACACCTCACACACACACACACACCACACACACACACCTCACACACACACCCACACACACACCTCACACACACACACACCTCACACCTCACATACACACACACACACACACCTCACACCTCACACACACACACACATACGCACACACACACACACACACCCCTCACACACACACACACACACCCCTCACACACACACACACACACACCCCTCACACACACACACACACATACACACACACCTCACACACACACACACACACACACAACATCACACACACACACACACACACACACACACACCTCACACACACACACACACACACACACACACAACACACACCTCACATACACACACACACCTCACACACACACACACCTCACACCCACACACACACAAACCCCACACACACACACACACACACACACACACACACACACACACACACACCTCACACGTACATAATCGCCGATTAAGGTTTAAAATCAACTGATATTTTTACCAAACGGATTTTGTTTCGATAACTAAATGTAAATTAATTCGTATACGGTATATTTTCTCTTAATTTAAGGCGTCGTTAGGTTATGTTAGACTAGGTTTGGTTAGGTTAGTTGGTAAAACATTAAAGGAAGTGTTAAACCAAACACAAGCCACCCCTATGAGATCCGCAGCAGGTAGTGTTCTTTGGGTGCGTCTGTACACTGCGGATAGTTAAACCTGGCTCCCGCGCACCGTAGAGTTTACCACCGCGCTATTATTATCCTTTATCAATATACAGTATAGGCCAAGGCTACGTTCATTGTATATTATTATTATTATTATTATTATCATTATTATTATTATCATTATTATTATTATTATTATTATTATTATTATTATTATTATTATTATTATTATTATTATTATTATTGCAAAATATTTTTTTATTAGTTTTTGTATGTGTTTGTGCATGTATGTGGTTACTCGCCTTGCACCGTGTCTGTCATCACTGGGCAACTTTATAAAGACATTCACTACCTTACATAGCGGGACAGCTTATCACCTTCACTTCCTTCCTCCAAATAAAGTAAAGGACTAGACACGACGAGAAGAATTAATATTTAAAGATGTTTGCTTCTACTCCATCTGGTCCAGATGATAAGAAACACTACTTTAGCTGGTCCAGACGATAAGAAACACTACTTTAGTTGGTCCAGACGATAAGAAACACTACTTTAGTTGGTCCAGACGATAAGAAACACTACTTCAGCTGGTCCAGACGATAAGAAACACTACTTTAGTTGGTCCAGACGATAATAAACACTACTTCAGCTGGTCTAGACGATAAGAAACACTACTTCAGCTGGTCCAGACGATAAGAAACACTACTTCAGCTGGTCCAGATGATAAGAAACGCTACTTCAGCTGGGACAGACGATAAGAAACACTACTTCAGTTGGTCCAGACGATAAGAAACACTACTTCAGCTGGGACAGACGATAAGAAACAATACTTCAGTTGGTCCAGACGATAAGAAACACTACTTCAGCTGGTTTAGACGATAAGAAACACTACTTCAGCTGGGACAGACGATAAGAAACACTACTTCAGCTGGTTAAGACGATAAGAAACACTACTTCAGCTGGTCCAGACGATAAGAAACACTACTTCAGCTGGTCCAGACGATAAGAAACACTACTTCAGCTGGTTTAGACGATAAGAAACACTACTTCAGCTGGTCCAGACGATAAGAAACACTACTTCAGCTGGTCTAGATGATAAGAAACACTACTTCAGCTGGTCTAGATGATAAGAAACACTACTCACACACACACACACACACCTCACACACACACACCTCACACACACACACACACACACACCTCATACACACACACACACACCTCACACACACACACACCTCACACACACACACACACACCTCACACACACACACACCTCACACACACACACACACACATACACATACACACACACACACACACACACACCTCACACACACACACACACCTCACACACACACACACCACACACACACCTCACACACACACCCACACACACCTCACACACACACACACCTCACACCTCACATACACACACACACACACACCTCACACCTCACACACACACACACACATACGCACACACACACACACACACCCCTCACACACACACACACACCCCTCACACACACACACACACCCCTCACACACACATACACACACACCTCACACACACAACCACACACAACTCACACACACACACACACACACACACACACACACCTCACACACACACACACACACACACACACACCTCACACACACACACACACACCTCACACACACACACATACACACAAACACACACACACATACACACACACACACACACACACATACACACACACACCTCACACACACACACACACACACGCACACACACACCTCACACACACACACACACTCACACACACACATACACACACCTCACACACACACACACACACACACACACATATACATATATATATAGACACACACACACACACACACACACACCTCACACACACACACACACACCTCACACACACGCACACACACACACCTCACACGCACATAATCGCCGATTAAGGTTTAAAAGCAACTGATATTTTTACCAAACGGATTTTGTTTCGATAACTAAATGTAAATTAATTCGTATATGGTATATTTTCTCTTAATTTAAGGCGTCGTTAGGTTATGTTAGACTAGGTTAGGTTAGGTTAGATGGTAAAACATTAAAGGAAGTGTTAAACCAAACACAAGCCACCCCTATGAGATCCGCAGCAGGTAGTGTTCTTAGGGTGCGTCTGTACACTGCGGATAGTTAAACCTGGCTCCCGCGCACCGTAGAGTTTACCACCGCGCTATTATTATCCTTTATCAATATACAGTATAGGCCAAGGCTACGTTCATTGTATATTATTATTATTATTATCATTATCATTATTATTATTATTATTATTATTTTTTTTTTTATTTTTATTATTATTATTATTATTATTATTATTATTATTATTGCAAAATATTTTTTTATTAGTTTTTGTATGTGTGTGCATGTATGTGGTTACTCGCCTTGCACCGTGTCTGTCATCACTGGTCAACTTTATAGAGACATTCACTACCTTACATAGCGGGACAGTTTATCACCTTCACTTCCTTCCTTCAAATAAAGTACAAGACTAGACACGACGAGAAGAATTAATATTTGAAGATGTTTGCTTCTACTCCATCTGGTGCAGATGATAAGAAACACTACTTCAGCTGGTCTAGACGATAAGAAACACTACTTCAGTTGGTCCAGACGATAAGAAACACTACTTCAGCTGGGACAGATGATAAGAAACACTACTCCATCTGGTCCAGATGATAAGAAACACTACTTCAGCTGGGACAGACGATAAGAAACACTACTTTAGTTGGTTCAAACGATAAGAAACACTACTTCAGCTGGTCCAGATGATAAGAAACACTACTTCAGCTGGTCTAGACGTTTTAAACACTACTTCAGCTGGTCTAGACGATAAGAAACGCTACTTCAGCTGGTCCAGACGATAAGAAACACTACTTCAGCTGGTCCAGACGATAAGAAACACTACTTCAGCTGGTCCAGACGATAATAAACACTACTTCAGCTGGGACAGACGATATGAAACACTACTTCAGCTGGTCTAGACGATAAGAAACACTACTTCAGCTGGTCCAGATGATAAGAAACACTACTTCAGCTGGTCCAGACGATGAGAAACACTACTTCAGCTGGTCCAGACGATAATAAACACTACTTCAGCTGGTCTAGACGATAAGAAACACTACTTCAGCTGGTCCAGACGATAAGAAACACTACTTCAGCTGGTCCAGACGATAATAAACACTACTTCAGCTGGGACAGACGATAAGAAACACTACTTCAGCTGGTCTAGACGATAAGAAACACTACTTCAGCTGGTCCAGATGATAAGAAACACTACTTCAGCTGGTCCAGACGATGAGAAACACTACTTCAGCTGGTCCAGACGATAATAAACACTACTTCAGCTGGTCTAGACGATAAGAAACACTACTTCAGCTGGTCCAGATGATAAGAAACACTACTTCAGCTGGTCCAGACGATAAGAAACACTACTTCAGCTGGTCTAGACGATGAGAAACACTACTTCAGCTGGTCCAGACGATAAGAAACACTACTTCAGCTGGTTTAGACGATAAGAAACACTACTTCAGCTGGTCCAGACGATAAGAAACACTACTTCAGCTGGTTTAGACGATAAGAAACACTACTTCAGCTGGTCCAGACGATAAGAAACGCTACTTCAGCTGGTCCAGACGATAAGAAACACTACTTCAGCTGGTTTAGACGATAAGAAACACTACTTCAGCTGGGACAGATGATAAGAAACACTACTTCAGCTGGTCTAGACGATAAGAAACACTACTTCAGCTGGTCCAGATGATAAGAAACACTACTTCAGCTGGTTTAGACGATAAGAAACACTACTTCAGCTGGTCTAGACGATAAGAAACACTACTTCAGCTGGTCCAGATGATAAGAAACACTACTTCAGCTGGTCTAGACGATAAGAAACACTACTTCAGCTGGTCTAGACGATAAGAAACACTACTTCAGCTGGTCTAGACGATAAGAAACACTACTTCAGCTGGTTTAGACGATAAGAAACACTACTTCAGCTGGTTTAGACGATAAGAAACACTACTTCAGCTGGTCCAGATGATAAGAAACACTACTTCAGCTGGTTTAGACGATAAGAAACACTACTTCAGCTGGTCTAGACGATAAGAAACACTACTTCAGCTGGTCCAGATGATAAGAAACACTACTTCAGCTGGTCTAGACGATAAGAAACACTACTTCAGCTGGTCTAGACGATAAGAAACACTACTTCAGCTGGTCTAGACGATAAGAAACACTACTTCAGCTGGTCTAGACGATAAGAAACACTACTTCAGCTGGTCTAGACGATAAGAAACACTACTTCAGCTGGTCTAGACGATAAGAAACACTACTTCAGCTGGTCTAGACGATGAGAAACACTACTTCAGCTGGTCCAGACGATAAGAAACATTACTTCAGCTGGGACAGACGATAAGAAACACTACTTCAGCTGGGACAGATGATAAGAAACACTACTTCAGCTGGTCTAGACGATAAGAAACACTACTTCAGCTGGTCCAGACGATAAGAAACACTACTTCAGCTGGTTTAGACGATAAGAAACACTACTTCAGCTGGTTTAGACGATAAGAAACACTACTTCAGCTGGTCCAGACGATAAGAAACACTACTTCAGCTGGTCCAGACGATAAGAAACAACACAACTCTTTGTTTATCAGTGTTAATGTTATCTAGTGTACCAGGAGACAGTTTTTCAATCGGCTATATTTTTATTAACTGCTGGACTGGGTGTTAGTTTTTGGTCGTCTGCCTGTCTGTGTGTCACGAGAAAATAACTTAACAAATTCCGGATTTTCACCACTCTGGGAAGATCTGGATCAATATGTCCACACTATAAACTTTTACTACAACTTACCCCAAGCTGACCAACGGTTGCCATGGTACCAGTTCGCACTTTGATAACGAATGAGTATTTCGGGGGTTAACGAAAGCGTAACAGTCTCACTCACTACCATGATATTTACCCTACCATGATGCTGGTTCGCGGGGAGGGTCTACATCTAATCTCATATTTAATTTATATTATAATAATCTACATCATCATCCCTAATACATATAGACACTTTTGTTTTTGCTTTATGAGAAAAACAAGTTGTATAGATCTATAGAGTAATGTAGTGATGTGTCTTCCCCTACAGAGGAAGTTCAGTAATGTTATGGTTAAGTGGTATTACATAATTTCTTTAGTTAGAATTAATTCGTTTATTGTAAATTTTCTTGTTTCATGTGATAAGACGTTTTCTTTCATAAGACAGCTATACTATAACTAAATTTGGTTAAGGTTGGTTATGCATAGAAGATATACTCGTATATATGAATATATATACAAACTACCTGAAGTTCAGCAGACGTTTCGTGGTAATAAACAAAAATTATATAAATAAATAAATACGCTGTTGTTTGAAAAGAGACAAATGGTGTAGGTAATGGGCATAGCGGTGTAACCATATTAGTTGTCTGGGAGGCTCCACCGGTGGGGCGGTTATCAGTTTGAGCATTTACGTTTTTTAGTTAACACAAATATATTTATTGTAAACATAATCCACATAGTTACATCACCTTTAGAGAGCTCAATGACTTTTTATCTGTCTAGCACTGCTCCATGTGTGCTGGTGTATGGTATAATGTCTTAACTTCGTGTGGTCATTTTACCGTTTATTACTCGCCATTAAATTCTGCTTAAAGATGGGTCACCGAATATTAGTATCTCACCAAGACAAATTCTGGGCCATTTTCTTCTTATCGTTAGCAGCACATTTCCCTCTCTCCCGTTGGATGTGTAAGAAGCGACAAGTTTGGATTTAAAATAGAATGGTCCACCAAGTTTGCCACAAATGTTGTGTTAATTTCTTTCCAAACATATTTAAATTACTTGATCTTGCAGTCAAGCACAAACCTCTTACATTTATAAGGTGGATACAGTGAACTGGTCTGCCTGTTTACTGGCAGCCATAACGCGATCACCAAGTTCATGGCAACGGGTCTTTGGCAAATTTTTGGGTGGATAAATGCAGTAGTTTAATACTTCCATAATGTCAGCCATAATTGCTGCTAATACTAAAACTAAATCATAAAATATATATATCTATAATATTATCATGAACTGGGTTTATCTCATAATGCATGGAGTTTTCTCATGACGACGCTGATGACCAGCAAACGTATGAGTGACGCTTGTCTGCGTGTACAGAGATGACCTCTCTAGCATTCACTGGGTCACTGATGAACCTCCACTTTTGAAACATGCTTTCCCTTAATCGTAAACAAGATAGTGATGTTAATACTATAATGATGTTGAGTACAATTGTGTCTTTTTAGTCATCAATTTGCCAACCTCTATTTATTCAGAGAAACTATTTTACAAAGGAAGTGGCCGGAGTCTGACTGACAGAGACCCGTTAGCAACCGAGTTATTTATTCTCAACTACATGATGACTGTGCTGCAGTGTTTGGCCGTTTATATTTTGTTTACTAAAATCAGGAGACTTCGACACAGATAAGAGTGAAGTATACATTGGCCCTCACGTCCAATTATAATTTTTCTGTAATAATTTAACATCCTAAAAATACACCCATAAACAATAGTCCAGTTTTAATCTACTCACACTCATTCACAATTAATTTATCATTCTTATACGTATTCTTAGCTTTACCAGATTGTTTACCTACCCCAGAGTATTTCCCTTAGTCTGAATTAGTAACTTGAGAGGTGAAAGTTTCAAATCAGTGGGAAGCTCAACACTAAAAATAACAAAAGATAACTCTAATTACATGGCTGGGAGGATGGCAATGTTATGTAACATTTAAGAAAATAACAGAATTAACAATTTGTAATTAGCTCTAAATAACAGAAATTAAATAAAAACAAAAGACTATGACACCTTTATTAACACAAGTTACTCGATCATGACACAAGATAAGAAATAAAATTGAATTCAGACAAGGTGCTGTACAACAAGAAACTCCTCTCAATTTAACGGCAGGAACGTCTTAAATGGTGCAAATTCACTGCGTCTGGTGAACTCATAAGTGATTGTCCGTGGGAGCCAGATGTAAGAGGTGGATCTAGCACCTTACACATGCAGGCAGCCAGGTGTAAGAGGTGGATCTAACACCTTACACATGCAGGCAGCCAGGTGTAAGAGGTGGATCTAGCACCTTACACATGCAGGCAGCCAGGTGTAAGAGGTAGATCTAACACCTTACACATGCAGGCAGCCAGATGTAAGAGGTGGATCTAACACCTTACACATGCAGGCAGCCAGGTGTAAGAGGTGGATCTAACACCTTACACATGCAGGCAGCCAGGTATATCAGAAATACGTGACAGTTGGCTTGGCATTTAAATATTCTAAAGACATAATCCATTACGAGAAAAAAATAAGGATAAAATTTGGTATATAATATAGTATTAAAAATCAGATATAATAGTTCAATAAAAATAAGACCCCTTAAAATACCGCAAAGATAACAAATAATTCTAATGCGATTTAGGTCGTTCATTCCACTAACATCACTCCTCTTTCGTTACTCTGGACACCGCTAATAATTATTCACCCGGAGCCTCAGACTGTGTGGCGGCTCCTTTCCTGTTCATTAGTGCTCCGGGCCAAGAGCTGAGAGCCTAGCCAATGGTGCCTCACCCCTCACCCCGTGACCCATGACCACTATCTTGTATCTGACATCTTGAGTGGTGGTACTTCTCAGTCACTTTGGGTCTGACGATAACGGTATGCCCACCTACCCCCTCCCGTACGGCTAGGCTGAGTTGGGTGTCGCTTTCGTTCTAGCCTTTCATCATTCTGTCTGTCTGTGGATATGAGGTCTCTTCCACACATTTTACACGCACATGAATACATTTCTGTAAATATCACAAAAGATGTTTGAGGATGCTTAAATTTTTATTCAATTTGCCTAAGCCACATTATCAATCAACATCACTTAACTTTACATAAATAAGTATCTTTTTCATTCATTCTTCACATAACTTTACAAACACAAATGAGCAATATACGAGTTCGAAATGAATTTGGATTTGTTAAGCTCGCGTCCTTTTCTTATAATTGAAATCATAAGAGAAGTGCAATAGGTCTAGAAATATTGCAAGACGTCCGAATCGCATTGTGTAATAAAAATAATTCAGTCATACATTCATTATTAAACGGTTAATTAATTCTTAGGCGATTTGACATGAAACTGGACTTATATTCACATAATTTCAGGTTAAAATAGAGTTCATGTATAATTATTTTTTGTTCCTAAATATTATTGATATTATAATTTATAACCGAGTTACAATAAATGTCTGGTTCAGTTGTGTGTTAAATTCAATTCATTTCTGGCCAAGTCTGCTGGTGTCTGCTCCGCCCAACGTTTGTCTCCTGAAAACCTGAGATCGTAGTTGGTTGAGCTGCTGGTGTTTGAAAACTCATGGCTTCTTTGGTTCGTACAGACTACAGGTTCGTGCACACTGATGACTCACATTGCATTATTCAAAAGTTTTGTTGTAATTATATCCTACAGTTTTACACTTTACGACTGGCATCCACTAAGGGAGGTGAGGAGCAGCCAAGGTCATACATGAGGTCTGAGGATGAAGTAGCAATAGGAGTTTATGGTTGAAGATTATTTATGATGTAAATTTTTTCATTGTACTTCGTCCTTGCCCAGCAGAGGAAGCGTTCACTGTTGTCTGAGGATCATAGTGATGGACGCCCTCCCACCCTGCTGAAGCCTCTCGATATTCGTTTAATCTTTGTCTTTGTGTTTTATTTAGCTTATTACAAGTATTCATAAAACCAGTTCATCTTGTGATAAAATGTAAATTCATTATATCGTGTGTTATATATCAATGAATGCGACCCAGACTTTCTTTCTTCCTCGGGGACGTAATTAACAGAAAACTTTCCAGAGACAGTCAGGGGGGATTCACATATTTAGTTATACTATATAATTATGAGGTCAGTTAATTAAAGAGAGATTATCTTTCCCCAACAGGTGAGTTGCCATCCAGTGTTACATAGACTATGGTCTTGTGGAAACGTCGATTGAAGCAAGTAAGTCGGATAGTGGTGCTATTGTACAAGTTCTTAGGGTTGGAAAGACTGCCAGGTATCTCCAGTATATACGAGTATACAGTATTTTTTCATATAATCAGACAACAGAAAGTGCACAAAAAATTTTTGCTTCCGTAACATAATATATAAAAAATAAATAAAAACTGTTTAAAATATATACTATTATGATAAACATTACATACAAGGAGAAAAATCAAAACTGAAAATATGAATAATTTACTTACATTTGTTCACCATAAGGGAGTGTGAGAGCTGAGGTATTCGGAGGGGGTGAGGGTGGCAGGGGGACACGAGCAGCGACGGACACATCCATCATGATAACTGAGAGCCCTGTTGGGGGTGTGGCCGGATAGGGTAGGGAAGTCTACTGGGGCACATGGAGAGCTTTATGAGGGACGTCACAGCTGTACTCGAGGTCAAAGAACATAAAAAGGTCGTGTGTGTCCTGTCTCGGCTAATGAAAAACTTCCCAAAATTCAAATGTTTAATGTTAAGTAGGAAACACGGGACAAATAATGTGACCCTTCGTTGTGGGGGAGACAAACTAATGGACCCCATTGATTGATGGTTTTGTCTGTTGTCCTAGGTCATATTGCCTTACTGTTTTCTATTGCTGTATACCTGCGCTGTACCTCCAAGGTCTATATACTGTACACTGCATACCTGCAGTGTCTAGTCTATACACATGCTGAACTGTATGCCGGCATAATTTATTTCATGGCAAACCAAACGCAAACCTGTATGATGATTAACTGAATTATTATTATTATTATTATTATTATTATTATTATTATTATTATTATTATTATTATTATTATTATTGTTATTATTATTATGTAAACGCATAATATGATATTTGTTCAGCATTAGTATTAAAAAGATTAATTAGAATTAAAATATATATATCAATGTGTATCTCTTGATCCATCTTAAATCATTGAGATGATTATATGTTCGTGTACAAATCATTTGATTTATTATGCAAATAATATATGTCAATGTAAACAAAGCTTCTCGGTTCTGGTTCTCGCCCAAGACGCCCCATTTCATCCAGCTGTGAATGGCTACCTCACACAGTGTATTGGGGGAAATGAAAGATTGACGACTGCATTGGTTGCTACGTTGTTTTATAATATACTGACAAAATAAAATGCTTAGTCTATAGTGTGCTGTATCCACACTGCCCCTGACAGGCCGTTAGCCACTTTCATTTTCATGATTTACAAAAGTCCTCCAGTTTTTTCGTCGCTTTAGCCAATAAAATATTCTTCAACAAACAAAAATGAAGAACAGTGAATGTATAATGTTTGTTGAGATTTGGCGCCAGAAACCTTCCCGTGTTAATTTATTTTTTTTAACGGTGAGTAGCCCACCCAGGGCACAGGTCACTGTTGTCAATAGTAAGAGAAACAATTGAGACCCTGCAATTGTGTGTAAATGAGGCAGAAAGTCAGATAATCAACCTGGGACTTGGTCACATATGGCAGCAGGGTCTACCATTAGACAACACATTATGCTTCCAATATCTTCCCAACATTATCTGTCTCAGTTAATTATTGAAACAAGTCGTTTGTAAATTATTTAATACTATAAGAATAACGAACAATATTTTACTTAATTTCTGACTTTATTTCTAAAAAATATTTGTTACACCATAAAATAAATATATTTGACCTGTTATAACAAGTCTACAAAGTTGGACAAACTTTGTGCCTCGAAGATAAAATGGCTTTCCCTTTTGGATTTTTGGGTGTTGAAAACGAGTATAACCACAAAAACAATTGATTGGCTAAAGTTTCCAAGAAAATATAATTTTCACAATTTGTATATACTGTATGTATACAATATATTAATAACATATAATGGTCACTTGCTTATCTTGATTAAACCCGACGCATTTTTTATTGTCTTTTGTATTCAAGTTCTTTTTGATTGTCACGAAACTCACACACTAACATTTTCACCAAGGAGATTCCACTGCTTCAGTTTGGGGCCCAACAGTTCTGCCTTACTCTTTGGCAATTCCAGATCTCTGACCAGGTCGTTTAGTTCATTCTGAGTTATCTTGTGCTCTTCAGAAGATGTCAAATTAAGATCTAACTCAGGGTCTTGTGAAGTTGAAAACTCACAGGCTTCGCAGGTTCCGTCATCCTCTTCCTTGGTCCTCTGACTCCGGGGAGAATGAGTCATGAACGGGTAGTCCTGTATGACTTCCAGGAATGAATTGATGCAATACAGTAAGTAGGGTGATGTAATACCTGAGTTCTGATTGCATTATCCACTTCCTGTCCTCGAGGTTGCCAGAAAAACAAACAGTGCCAAAATCAATGTAAGTCGTACAATTGGTCCATTCGGTACAAGCCTGCCCCCCCCCCCTTCTCTAGTAAAGGGTACTGGCTACGGACCTGATCCTATATCTTCATAAATAGAGACAATTGACAATTTTAAGCATCATTTTTGTGCTCAGTGCCCCCAATTTAGTAAAGATTGACTAACTCTCATTTTCGAAGCATTTTGGCTGTAGACCAGTGAATCAACCCTCATATCTGAGGGTTGGTGACCACAGTTTTCCACTCTAAACGTTCTCGGGCTGTTTTGACCAATCCTCTAAGGTTTTGTATCTCTCTGGGGACCAAGTTTTTAATTTCATTCATCCAGTCTAGTCTCTGCCTTCCCCTGGCCCTCCTACCCTCAATTTTGCCCCTACATGACCAAGGTATCTAATTTTTATGTTTCTGTACATTTCAAGTATTTATCTTGAAGTTTTTGCTAACCACAGTATTTCTTTATTTGTTATCCTGTCAGTGTAACTTATTTTTAACGTTCATCTATAACACCACATTTCAAAGGCCTTTAACCACGCTTCTGACCCATATCCTTTTTATTGAGTCTCTTACATTACAAAAAACTGTTTTTGCCTGACCTTGTATAAAATAACACAAATTAAAACATTTTACGTGCAATTTCATTTTTGTGTAAGGACTATAACAAGATATAATACTTGTGTATGGATTATAACAAGTTTTCTTACTTGTGTATGGATTATAACAAGTTTTCTTACTTGTGTATGGATTATAAATAGTTATCTTACTTTTGTAGGGACGAAATAAGTTATCTTGTGTAGGGACGATGAAAAAATATCTTACTCTTTCTCAAATTTTCGACTTGTCTGGTATAAATATAAACAACAGGCAGTCTTGAAGGTTGACACACAACACTCTGGAAATATTAGATAAAGAAATCTAAAAAAAGTGAATCTAGGTCAGGTCGGTATACCATTCGACCCTTCCTCTTAACTTATAGCTACACAGAATATGTGCTGCCAGTCTGTGGCCTTTACACTTACAGTTATACTTACACTTGTAGATTATTTGGAATGAAAAGTTGCTTAAAATGTTAGCAAGGTTTTTAAAGAGAAGACTAACTTCATTTTGAGTTTCAGATCTGGGGACAGCAAATGTCATACCAACTATAACACTAATGATAGACTCAGATTAATTTAAGGCTCATTAGCATAGTCTAGCCTACGCATATAAGACGTATATATGGTGTTTGTTACCAACATTAATGACAAATGATCAATTATAAATTATTTCTAAATATATTTGAGACGTTGCTAATTTATACCAACTTATTTTGGGTGATTGTTCTTATACAATTCTTAACACTTACATTACAAATTAAATGTCACGTTTATTATATTCTTATTAAAACTCTTCAACTTGTTCGTCATATTTTACAACAGATTATAATTGTAGATAAAAGATAACGATCCCAGTCAAGTGAATCAATCAAAATTTCATCTTCAAGTCTGAGGATTGACGACCACTGTCCTCCGCTATAAATGAGTTAGTGAGTTGTTCTGTTTCTTTGGGTCAGGCAGCTCATTAACCAGAGGTGTGGTTTTGTTGGCAACAGATTCTATACCTTATGTAAATTCACGTCCAGGTGATCTTAGTGCCAGGCAGCCTCAAAGAGATGGATTTTTTTTTTAGTTTAACCTCAAATGACAACACAGTATCTTGACATAAAGAAATATAACATTTAAACGATTTTTTCTTCGTTTTGCTGAATCAGATTTATACTTCCTGTGAATCTGCTATAATATTTTGTACATTATTTTGAATATATGGATAAGGAGTAATTTAATTTTCATAACTGGGAAATATGACGATTCAGGATACGAGATTCAAAATTGCTAAATACCACACCCACTCTAGAGGCTGGTCATGGCTTGCCCAAATAGCACCAAAGGATTGTTTTTTTTTAAGCAAGAGAGTCTCGTCATTACCGACACTTAACTGTAAATTATTAGTTGGAAAAGAACGACGCCAATCGAGTTTGGACAAGGAAGGAAACACTGAGTTCTTGGCTCACAAACAATTTAATAAACAAAACTTCAATGAGGTTAATCCTTCCTCAGAAAGTGGCACTAACGAGACTCGTCTGTTTAAGGGTAACTGCTTCAGGTAATAGTACCCACACACTTGTTTTACTCTTACAAGCCTTTTTTACCTCGCAGTTTTATCTTTGTTTTATTCTTGTACACCCTCCCCCCACAGGAAGCTCGTGCCCAGAGGATATATACGAGTTGCCAAACGGTTTACTGAGTGGATTGTTTATTTTCTTGCTTGTCCATGTGTTGTCTCAAACACTGTTTATGCTAAGAAGCTGAAATTTAGACAAAATTTTAACCAATTGCACTGGCAAAAATTTGTATTTTTTTTTTTTTAGTTTTTGGTTTATACTGTACACTGACCTCCCTCCCTCAGGGTGTTACGTGAGGCGCGGGTGGTGTAGTGCACGTTGATCGTACCAATCCTTGTGACATATGTCCTCAGTGTTCAGTACAAGTATTATTAGATTTTGTGCAAAAAGACGTGCAATTTGGACTTTAGTGTTTTTAATGTTCTAAATATTAATGAGTAAGTTCTTAATGAGTATAGATTCAGGTTGTTTGTTGTTGGATTGTTATCAGCCCATCGTCGAGCTGCTCTCTTAAAGCATGTTCTACTGCTGGTTCCTCCAGTCACACAGCTGGGCCAGTTGAGAGCTTGGTCTCTTTTGAAGACAATCTTTATCATATACTTGCCAATCTTTATTCTTCATTACTTTGCAACATTTATTGACTTTGCTTTGAGGAAAAAGTAGATTTTCCGACTTTTCCTTCGGTTTCTAAGTCAGGTATTGGAACACAGGCCACATTTAGTGCCCCGACAGTGTTTGAGACTCGAACCTGTCTCATCAAATATCAAGGCTGACTCCGGGGTGCCTTAATCTCTATCAAGTCCGTCACTGTGTCACGGCCACTACTGAATAACCTTCCTCTTTCAGCAGTGCTCTAACTCCTAGGCCCATTAATCAGATTCACGTTCTGACATAACGGCTTTGGTTATCATACCAGAATCATGTAGACACTCCTTTGCTACCTCTGGCTGACAGTTGAAGATGATATTAAATATAATGACACTGTGAGAATACATCCAAGGATACTATTCATTATACTGTGCAAATTAAGTCAGGACCGAGAAATACTAACTTATAATAATTAAGAACTATTGTATTTACAGTAAAACACGAGTACAAACATTGACACCCCAAATGCTGTTGAACAAATTAATACCAAAATGTAGGATATACAATGGATGAAACAAGATTACAATCACTTTTCTGGTCTTACATCCACACCCTGTATTCACCCCTGGAGGAAGGCATCTTCTAAACATAAACAAACGATACATCTTTTACAATTGGAATATTAACTCAAAACTTCTTTTTGTACGTACATAGTATTATATGATTACAATATATTAAAAATTTAATTGAACCAATATAATTCACATTAAATACAAAACTTTTAATAATCATACACAAAAGGACACATATCTTTTATATTTCATTTCATAAAAAGCCAAACCACTCTTGCAATGGTGACAGCACACTTCTTAATATACTAACGGCATGTAAATACAAAGCCATATGTAATAACTGCTAGATAAGGTGTCACAGTTCTTCTCTATTAAATATAATGGTCGTCACAATTAGCCCCTAGTTAATAGCAAGGTCTCACTATTATCTCTTAGCCAGTACCAAGGTTTTCACTATCATCTCTTAGCTAGTACCAAGATCGTCACTATCATCTCTTAGTTAGTTCCAAGATCGTCACTAGCATCTCTTAACTAGTACCAAGATCGTTACTAGCATCTCTTAGCTAGCACCAAGATCGTCAGTATCATCTCTTAGCTAGTACCAAGATCGTCACTAGCATCTCTTAACTAGTACCAAGATCGTCAGTATCATCTCTTAGTTAGTACCAAGATCGTTACTAGCATCTCTTAGCTAGCACCAAGATCGTCAGTATCATCTCTTAGCTAGTACCAAGATCTCTTAGCCCAAGAAACACACTCTTCATTACTTTGTTTACTGCTATTGTTTCTGTCTGCTATTCGACGCCATTTTGTTTGTACAGCTGTGTTAAAATTTGCAGCAAGTGACTGGATTGCGACGACCTTAGGAATTGAGTTCAAGTGTTTATCAGTAAGTTATGAGAGTAGTTTTCATTCGTTCATGATCATAACAGAGAAGAGGTGTCTATAGACCTACGTTGTCCCAAAGAATAGACAGAAATTTCGAAGCGGAAGACTTTAGTCGTGTTGTTTATTTACATTAACATATGGACGCTTATTCCTCAACACTGAATCTCACGGCAGCTCTTTTATTTCCATCCGCAGCGTCTTTGGACTTTCATACACACTCCCATACTGTAAAACGGATTACTGAAAATTGGAAAGTTTCACTCTCAACTCTTCTAAAGTCAGTAAGTCGTTTCTGAAATTCCTTTCGAAACTCTGCCATTTTGCCTCCGTAGATTTATGTGATAATGTCACAATGAGACCCAGCCGTGTCACGAAAACATATCACTGTAGGATAATGTGTTGAAATAACTATCATCAAGCTGCTTTTACCGAAACTGTATTGAGTAGTCCAGCTGTTGAGTTATGCCCACCAGGAGAACAGGATCATGAGGTGCATCTTTCCTTCTGAACCATAAATAACTGTATCCCATCAAGCAATTCACATACGTGTTTCAGTACAACTCGAAGAATTAGCCACCGAAATAATGTGTACAGTGACAAAACGCTGATTTTAACTCCTACTGAAGACTGGGTGATGGGTGAGTGTGAGTGTGGGTGATGGGTGAGTGGGTTTGATGGGTGAGTGATGGGTGAGTGGGTTTGATGGGTGAGTGTGGGTGTTGGTTGAGTGTGGGTGATGGGTGAGTGTGTAATAGTAAAAAAAATATGAACAAACAAATAATTTCTCTCTCTCTCTCTCTCTCTTGATGACAGGCTATTGAAGTCTTCAGGGAAATTTCAATATATTATACATTTATGTCGATAACATGTTTCTTCGTTAATCTATATTGCACAAAAGAAATATGATGTAAAATATACAAAGGCGCATATATGTCAATTGGAAAGAGCAATAAAATCTCCTTGTGTACGATATATGACACACAAATATTGTAATATAAATAGTCGAAGAAGATGCCACCCAAGCGACATCTTATCATACCATAAAACAATATTAATGGCACCTTACCAGATGTGTTTTCTAAGGAAGAAAATTCGTACAAGAGAGTCACAAAAGGTGGAATAATTGTTCCCACACGGAGTATCTGTCGAGGTAGAAGTAGCTGCCTAACAAAGTGATGTTCTTGTCTGAAAGGCTAGCCTTCATTGCAACAAAGCGTGTCATAGTCATAAATAATGTGAAAAGTAGCTTGAGAATTCTCCATGTGTGCACCATACCGTGAGTTTCAGAAAGATTAATATTAATTTATAGAAAGAGAAAATAATCAAGGGAAGACCATTTGACTGAAGAGTTTTAATACACATTCTGTGACACATTACTTCTCTTAACATTCTTATGACGTGAATGTAACACCTATGACGCACTACTTATGAGACAACACATGTGATATACCACCTGTTAAGAAGCACTTGTGACAAAATACACGTTGTTTTCGTTACATAATATACTACTCAATAACAAATTTGTCACAACCTTTACCACCACCACCACCACCACCATTACTACCACCATACACGCCAACATCACCTCTACCTCTTCATTCACCTCAGTACACTACACATCATCACCACCACCACCATACACGCCAACATCACCTCTACCTCTTCATCCACCTCAGTACACTACACACCATCACCATCACCACACATGACCTTAAAATTCACCACCATAACTCGTCAGGGCTTTGATTCTCACCACCACTACCATTACAAACCGGACATGACATTAATACCAACACTACAACCTTCACAACCAAACCTACCAATAACCACTACCACCAACCATCATGACATTCACAAGCTAACATCAAACACCACCACCACCACCACCACTACATCCACCACAATCACAACTACCACACCACCATAGATATCCTCCGCACCACCATAACCACGATCCCATATGACCTTCACAACACCACAACCACCACCCCATATGACCTTCACAACACCACCACCACCACCCCATATGACCTCCACACCACCACCACCACCCCATATGACCTCCACACCACCACCACCACCCCATATGACCTCCACACCACCACCACCACCCTATATGACCTCCACACCACCACCACCACCCTATATGACCTCCACACCACCACCACCACCCTATATGACCTCCACACCACCACCACCACCCTATATGACCTCCACAACACCACTACTCCATTTGACCTCCCTACCACCACCACCATCACCACCACAGAAGTACCGTTTGTGCTACTTTCGTCTACACATAATGGTCCTATATCCGGAGCAGTGTTGTACTACCCTTTTACATATTAATTTTTCTCTCCTGGATAAAATAAAAATAATCCTCTCGGTAAAACCAACTAACATGCTGCAGACGACCGGAAGCCTGACCTCCAGAAGCCGTTATCATCCCAGCCGGATAGAGCTTACCACACTACTGTAATAACGAGATGTTTAGTCATCGGTCACGAGGTTCGATTTGTGTAAATTAATCGCACAGTAAGTGTAGACAACGCCGCCACGTCGCCGTCGTTTAATAAAAATGATGGAGATTATGAGAGTGAACGAACGGCAATATACTGTAGGTGTCAGATCACTGTACTCTAAAGATCCGGTCAAGTCGCCCGTCTTTCGTAAAATGTGTGTGTAACGTGTGTGTGGATTAAGTGGGCGGAGTCAGCTAATACCAGGCGCCTCTCGCTCAGTAACACAATCCTGTTTACATTAAAAAACATTTGTGAATTTCTTTATTAAGTTTCTCCTTAAGTTCAGCATTAATTATTATTTTCATAAATTCATTGTAAATATGAAATACATTTTGAAGAAAGAAAATTAAAACCAAAATCTACGTTAACAAAGTTTTTTCTTATCTACAAACTAAAGAACTGTATTAAACCTGCTGTTGGGAGAATCTCTTTAATCATAAAATTAATTATTCACAATGTCTTATGTCTTGTATATTTATTCTCTTTTAATTATAGCTTAATAAAATGATTATCAGAAGACTCAGTAAAAACACTTACGCTGACATTACGATATCGATCATAGCTGTGTAACCTAACCTAACCTAACCTAACCTAGCCTAACCTACCCGTCACCTGCTTCACTGATACGCTGCACTTAGTTAAAACGTGTTGAGTAATATATTGACCTATAGATGGACACCCATATTGTAATGTTTGGAAACCTCATATCCAATACAGTGTTAGGGAGTTAGTAAAGGTGTATCGTACTACCTATGTTATTATGGATAGGTTATTTAATAGAAAAAATTAATTACTGCTTGATGAATCGCAGTTTATACTTAGCTGACTTCTCAACCTTGTCCTCTTTAACTGATCACTGAACCCCGCCCCCTTTAACTGACTCATGAGCCCCCCCCCCTTAGCTGACACCCTAGCCCTTTCTCCTTAACTGACTACTCAACACCCGCCCCCTTATCTGACTCCTGAACCCCGCCCCTTAACTGACTCCTGAACCCCGTCCCTCATAACTGACTCCTGAACCCCGCCCCCCTTAACTGACTCCTGAACCCCGTCCCCCTTAACTGACTCCTGAACCCCGTCCCCCTTAACTGACTCCTGAACCCCGCCCCCCTTAACTGACTCCTGAACCCCTTCCCCCTTAACTGACTCCTGAACCCCGTTCCCCTTAACTGACTCCTGAACCCCTTCCCCCTTAACTGACTCCTGAACCCCGCCCCCCTTAACTGACTCCTGAACCCCTTCCCCCTTAACTGACTCCTGAACCCCTTCCCCCTTAACTGACTCCTGAACTCCTTTCCCCTTAACTGACTCCTGAACCCCTTCCCCCTTAACTGACTCTGAACCTCGTCCCCCTTAACTGACTCCTGAACCCCGCCCCCCTTAACTGACTCCTGAACCCCTTCCCCCTTAACTGACTCCTGAACCTCGCTCCCGTTAACTGAATACTCACTCCCGGCAGACATGTAGTGTAGGTGTGATGGACGGAAGGGCACATGGAGTCATCAGCTTGAAAACTGGTGGACGAGAGACATACACTGACAGGTGATTACAGACGGAGAGATAGATGGTCATAGATAAAGAGACAAACAGATAATTAGAGGCAGAAGGAGAGAGAAATGATGTCATGCTTGTTCAATAGTATAACTAGTTATTTAATAATAGTAATATATTTTATTAATAATATGAGTTACATGTAGTTAAGCTGGTACAGAAACACATTAAGTTACCGCCGTATGGTATGTAGCCTATTGCCCTTCACGAAGACTGTCTGGCGTGAGTTGACATCAGTTTACCAAGAGTTAAAGTAGGCTGTGCCAAACCTCGAAGCGCCGGGCTAGATAAGGTTAGGAGGGGTGCCTTAACCAGACTTGAAAGTATTATACACTAAATGTAGAGGTAAGTCATATCAGACGTGTGAGTGTGTTGGCAAACAGTGGAGGTGTCTTGGCCAGGAGTAGATGCTTTCAGCAGATGTAGAGGAGCCTTGATCAAGAATGAAGTTGTATTGGCCAAGTTCTGCGGTGTTTTAACCTGACGCAGAGAGTGTGTTGACGAGACATGGAGCTGTAAGAGTAATGAAGACTTATTGATCAGGTGTGAAGTTGCGTTGGCCAGGCGTGAAAATTTATTGATCGGCCATTCAAGGTCACTGATCAGGCATGATGGTTCTTTTATCAAGGGGGTAAAGGGTCGTCTGGTAAACGTTAAGGTGTCTTCATCAGGGTGTTGGTCCGCTAGAGGTGTGTCGAAGCTAAGAACACTACGTGGGTGTTAGCGGTGAGTCACCGGTGTGGGTGATCAATAGTGTGGCAACCACCACCCCTGCCACACCCAGGACCTTCCACCACCACCCCTGCCACACACAAACCTTCCACCACCACCCCTGCCACACCCAGGACCTTCCACCACCACCCCTGCCACACACAAACCTTCCACCACCACCCCTGCCACACCCAGGACCTTCCACCACCACCCCTGCCACACCCAGGACCTTCCACCACCACCCCTGCCACACACAAACCTTCCACCACCACCCCTGCCACACACAGGACCTTCCACCACCACCACCCCTGCCACACACAAACCTTCCACCACCACCCCTGCCACACCCAGGACCTTCCACCACCACCCCTGCCACACACAGGACCTTCCACCACCACCCCTGCCACACACAAACCTTCCACCACCACCCCTGCCACACCCAGGACCTTCCACCACCACCCCTGCCACACACAAACCTTCCACCACCACCCCTGCCACACAAACCTTCCACCACCACCCCTGCCACACCCAGGACCTTCCACCACCACCCCTGCCACACCCAGGACCTTCCACCACCACCACCCCTGCCACACACAAACCTTCCACCACCACCCCTGCCACACCCAGGACCTTCCACCACCACCCCTGCCACACCCAGGACCTTCCACCACCACCCCTGCCACACCCAGGACCTTCCACCACCACCACCCCTGCCACACACAAACCTTCCACCACCACCCCTGCCACACCCAGGACCTTCCACCACCACCCCTGCCACACCCAGGACCTTCCACCACCACCCCTGCCACACACAAACCTTCCACCACCACCCCTGCCACACCCAGGACCTTCCACCACCACCCCTGCCACACCCAGGACCTTCCACCACCACCCCTGCCACACCCAGGACCTTCCACCACCACCCCTGCCACACCCAGGACCTTCCACCACCACCCCTGCCACACCCAGGACCTTCCACCACCACCCCTGCCACACCCAGGACCTTCCACCACCACCCCTGCCACACACAAACCTTCCACCACCACCCCTGCCACACCCAGGACCTTCCACCACCACCCCTGCCACACCCAGGACCTTCCACCACCACCCCTGCCACACCCAGGACCTTCCACCACCACCCCTGCCACACACATTACCTTCCACCACCACCCTGCCACACCCAGGACCTTCCACCACCACCCCTGCCACACCCAGGACCTTCCACCACCACCCCTGCCACACCCAGGACCTTCCACCACCACCCCTGCCACACCCAGGACCTTTCACCACCACCCCTGCCACACACAAACCTTCCACCACCACCCCTGCCACACCCAGGACCTTCCACCACCACCCCTGCCACACACAAACCTTCCACCACCACCCCTGCCACACCAGACCTTCCACCACCACCCCTGCCACACCCAGGACCTTCCACCACCACCCCTGCCACACCCAGGACCTTCCACCACCACCCCTGCCACACGCGGAACCTTCCACCACCACCCCTGCCACACAAACCTTCCACCACCACCCCTGCCACACCCAGGACCTTCCACCACCACCCCTGCCACACACGGAACCTTCCACCACCACCCCTGCCACACAAACCTTCCACCACCACCCCTGCCACACCCAGGACCTTCCACCACCACCCCTGCCACACAAACCTTCCACCACCACCCCTGCCACACACAAACCTTCCACCACCACCCCTGCCACACCCAGGACCTTCCACCACCACCCCTGCCACACCCTGGACCTTCCACCACCACCCCTGCCACACACGGTACCTTCCACCACCACCCCTGCCACACCCAGGACCTTCCACCACCACCCCTGCCACACACAACCTTCCACCACCACCCCTGCCACACACAAACCTTCCACCACCACCCTGCCACACCCAGGACCTTCCACCACCACCCCTGCCACACCCAGGACCTTCCACCACCACCCCTGCCACACACAAACCTTCCACCACCACCCCTGCCACACCCAGGACCTTCCACCACCACCCCTGCCACACACGGAACCTTCCACCACCACCCCTGCCACACAAACCTTCCACCACCACCCCTGCCACACCCTGGACCTTCCACCACCACCCCTGCCACACACGGAACCTTCCACCACCACCCCTGCCACACACAAACCTTCCACCACCACCCCTGCCACACACGGAACCTTCCACCACCACCCCTGCCACACAAACCTTCCACCACCACCCCTGCCACACCCTGGACCTTCCACCACCACCCCTGCCACACACGGAACCTTCCACCACCACCCCTGCCACACACGGAACCTTCCACCACCACCCCTGCCACACAAACCTTCCACCACCACCCCTGCCACACCCTGGACCTTCCACCACCACCCCTGCCACACCCAGGACCTTCCACCACCACCCCTGCCACACCCAGGACCTTCCACCACCACCCCTGCCACACACAAACCTTCCACCACCACCCCTGCCACACTCGGGACCTTCCACCACCACCCCTGCCACACCCTGGACCTTCCACCACCACCCCTGCCACACCCTGGACCTTCCACCACCACCCCTGCCACACCCAGGACCTTCCACCACCACCCCTGCCACACCCAGGACCTTCCACCACCACCCCTGCCACACCCAGGACCTTCCACCACCACCCCTGCCACACACAAACCTTCCACCACCACCCCTGCCACACTCGGGACCTTCCACCACCACCCCTGCCACACCCAGGACCTTCCACCACCACCCCTGCCACACACAAACCTTCCACCACCACCCCTGCCACACTCGGGACCTTCCACCACCACCCCTGCCACACCCAGGACCTTCCACCACCACCACCCCTGCCACACCCAGGACCTTTCACCACCACCCCTGCCACACACAAACCTTCCACCACCACCCCTGCCACACCCAGGACCTTCCACCACCACCCCTGCCACACCCAGGACCTTCCACCACCACCCCTGCCACACACAAACCTTCCACCACCACCCCTGCCACACCCAGGACCTTCCACCACCACCCCTGCCACACCCAGGACCTTCCACCACCACCCCTGCCACACCCAGGACCTTCCACCACCACCCCTGCCACACACAAACCTTCCACCACCACCCCTGCCACACCCTGGACCTTCCACCACCACCCCTGCCACACCCAGGACCTTCCACCACCACCCCTGCCACACCCAGGACCTTTCACCACCACCCCTGCCACACACAACCTTCCACCACCACCCCTGCCACACCCAGGACCTTCCACCACCACCCCTGCCACACCCAGGACCTTCCACCACCACCCCTGCCACACCCAGGACCTTCCACCACCACCCCTGCCACACACGGAACCTTCCACCACCACCCCTGCCACACACGGTACCTTCCACCACCACCCCTGCCACACCCTGGACCTTCCACCACCACCCCTGCCACACACAAACCTTCCACCACCATCCCTGCCACACCCTGGACCTTTCACCACCACCCCTACCACACCTTGGACCTCCCCACCCTGCCACACCCTCGACCTTTCATCACCACCCCTGCCACATAATCATCAGCACTATAACCATCAGCACCATTTCCACCATCACCACCACCACCATCACCACCACCATCATCACCACCACCTCCATCATCACCACCACCACCACCACCACCTCCCTCAACAGCCACCTCCTTCATCGCCAACATCTCCATCACCACCACCTCCTTCGTCACCACCACCTCATTCATCACCACCACCATCCTCACCGCTTACATCATCACCATTACCACCATCATCCATACCATCTTCATCATCACCATCACCATCACCTCTACCTCCATCACCACGACCATCATCACCACCACCACCATCATCATGCCACCAACACACCACTACCATCATCACCACCACGATCATCACCATCATCACCAATATCATTACCACCACCCCTTCCATCACAACCACCACCATCATCACCACCACTATGGCCATCACTGACACCATCACCATCACCACCTTCACCACCATCATCACCACCACCACCACCACCACCACCACCACCACGTACTACAACTACTACTACTACTTTGCTGTCACTCGGAATAGAGTATGACGATCATCCATCTATGATACAATGACATGAGTTAATAGGGATGTCACCTTCTTTGGTGAGTTCTGAGGTGACTTAGGAGGCCGATACGAGACGAGCAGAGTCGTTCACAGATGTTGCATATGTGGAGGGCTCCATCTAGTGCGGGAGGGGCGGCGCTTGTCTGCCTCGGTTTGCAGTCGGGCTAACTCGAAAGTATTGACACCTTCTCGTGTGGTGCTCTTCCAAACTTTACGGTAGTGATCGTCTCCCAGGTGAGGGGGTCGATTTGGCACTTTTTCAGGTTTGTCTTAAAACTCTCCTTTAACCTTTTCATTTGCCCGCCAGCTTTACATTTACTATTAGTTAGATGATTGTAAAATAGCTGCTTCGGCAGTCTACTGACGTCCATACGAGTAACATGGCCATTCCAACGTAATTGTTCATGGATAAAAGACTAAAGGTAGCCTCGATGCTCCTACAGTTGGTGTCAGCAAGAATATTGGCATTTGTTCTCTTGTTTTCCCAGCGAACTCGGGGGATCGAATGTAGAATACGTTGGTGAAAGTTTTCAAGTGTCTTGAGGTGCCTCTTGTATGTTACCTATATAGCAGGTTGGGCAGGACCACTGCTCGAAATACGAGCAACTTTCGAGATAATTTCAGCTCTCTACAGCTGAAGACACGGAGTCTGCCGAAGATCTTGAGATGCACATCTGATCCTATGTTGATTCTCTTCATCAATGGCCGCGGTGGTGGACAGGTAGGAGCCTAGATACCGAAAATGGATAACATTAGAGAGGGTAGTACCGTTAAGCTGGATGGATGGTGGAGGTGTGGCTGAACCTTGGGCAGGCTTAAAGAGAACCTGAGTCTTACGCACATTCATCTCAAGGCCGAAGTGTACATACGCATCTGCATAGGTGTTCAAGATCTTCTGTAGGTCGCGTTCACTGTGAGCGACAAGGGTGAGGTCGTCTACATACTGAAGTTCAGCAAAGGAAGCTGCCGACACCTTTGTTCCTGCCTGTAGTCGTCTTATTTTGTAAAGATCATTCATCCGGTTCTCTATGTCCACCCCGCCGGCTAAATTGTCACTAGCACGAGGAAGGAAGGCAGCCAAGAAAATGGAAAAGAGGGTTGGCGCCAGTACACATACTTGTTTTACCCCTGTTTGGATGGGGAAGAACTCAGACTGGGTGCCATCGTGCAGGACACTCCGTTCATGCCGTCGTGGAGTTGCTTCACAATGGCGATGAATTTTGGTAGACAGCCAAAACGGCTGAGCGTCACCACCAAAGGGCTTCCCTGTTGACCGAGTTCATGGCCCTGGTCAGGTCGACGAAGGCCATGTACAGGTCACGATGCTGTTCTTTGCACTTTTCCTGTATCTGGCGGGCAGCAAATATCATGTCAGTGGTGCCACGCGATGGTCTGAAGCTTAGACCAACACGTGGCACCAGAATCCCAATGTGGGTTTAGACTCTAAACCCACATTGGGATTTTGGTAGGAAGTTTTCCGCCTCAGGTAGTAGTCTGTTTAGGAGGATTTAGACGATAATCTTGCCAGCTACGGACAATAGCGAGATCCCGCGGTAGTTACCACAATCTAAAAGGTCTCCCTTGTTCTTATAAATATTGACGATGGAAGCATCTTTAACAGCTTGGGGGATTTCCTCCCTTTCCCATATATTCTCCAGAAGAGAGTGGAGACAGCTATTAAGCAGAGGTCCTCCTGCTTTATACACCTCGGCTGGGATTCCATCAGGCCCTGAGGCTTTGTTATTTTTCCTTCTCCAGGGATGGAGGATAGCCGAGATGTTACAGCTCTGGATGCTGAGGGACCTGCTGGGTAGTCAGGACATCCACATCGGTGTTTAGGTTGAGCAGCGAATAGTGGTCCTTTTTCCAGTTACCGTCGGATGAGCGGATGGGGGTGCGCCATGAGTAATTGGCACATAAAATATTTTAGTGGAATTGAAAAGTTCGCGCACCGTGTGTTGATCTGCAAGTGTTTGTGTTTCACATGCTCTATTTTAAATCAGTTTTGCCAGTCAGTTAAAGCAGCACGTTTATCATCGATGACCCCATTGATTTCCTGGTCATTTTCATCAAAACAGTCCTGGTGTATTCTTTCGACCTGGCCAAGGGTCTCTGCAGGTTTTTGTCTTGCCATGAAGTGAGAGTTTGGCTCTGACGAGCCGATGATCAATGTCACAGTGGTCTGAGCCACGCATTGCTCGGGTAATGAGGACATCTCGGCGATCTCTTTCTCTGACATTTATGTAGTCAATCAGATGCCAGTGTTTGGATCGTGGGTGTTGCCACGAACCCTTGAACTTGTCGGCCTGCCGAAACAAGGTATTGGTGATAGTGAGGTTGTGTGTAGCACACTTGCTGAGGAGGAGTAGGCCGTTGGTATTACACTTGCCTAGCCATTTCTCCCTATGGTTCCCTGCCAAATGTTAGCATCTCTGCCAACTCTGGCATTGAAGTCACCAAGGACCACAACCTTATCTTCTCTGGGGATAGAGGTTAGCACTCTGTCAAGGTCGGCGTAAAAGGCCTCCTTGATGTCATCCTCTGCATCCAGTGTTGGGGCGTATGCATGGATGAAAAGGGCATGACGTGAGTGATTCAGTGGGACTCGGAGCGTCATGAGACGCTTGTTGATCCCAACAGGCATTTCAGTTAACCTGTGTAAGATGCTTTGGCGGATGGCAAAGCCAACTCCATAAATTGGGTTTCTCTTTGCAGCAGGCTTACCCTTCCAGAAACAGGTATATCCAGACTCCCGTTCTGTGAATTGACCCTCATCTGGGAGCCGGGAGTCACTGATGGCTGCTATGTCGATGTTATACCTCGCCAGCTCCTTTGTCACAAGGGTAGTTCTTCTTTCAGGATGCTCATTTGTGCCAGTATCCAGAAGGGTCCTGGCACTCCATGCAGCGACCATAAGAGGTTGTATAGTTTGTTTTTGTTTTGATCTGTGATTATAACTGTGTTTTCATCGCCATCACGACCATCACCATTATACACCGCCATCACGACCATCACCATTATACACCGCCATCACGACCATCACCATTATACACCGCCATCACGACCATCACCATTATACACCGCCATCACGACCATCACCATTATACACCGCCATCACTCACATCACCTATAGGACCACCAAAACCATCATGACCACCACCTTCATCATCACTACCACCATCATTTTCACCCCCACCATCATCAACACCACCACCATCGTCACCACCACCACCACTACCATCAACACCATCACCATTATCAACATCACCCTCCTCATCACCACCACCATCATCATCACCACCACCATCAGCACCACCACCATCATCAACACCATCAACTGCACCATCATCAACACCAACATAATCACCAACAACATAACCATCACCACCACCATCATCATCATCATCACCATCATCATCACCAACACCACCACCACCACCACCACCACCACCACCATCACTTCCACCAACAGCATTATCACCCCGATCATCACCATCATCACCACCAACACCACCACCATCACTACCACCAACAGCATTACCACCCCTATCATCATCATCATCACCACCACCACCATCATCACTATCGCCATCATCAACACCACCACCACCACCACCACCATCACCATCACCATCATCACCACCAACACCACCACCATCACTACCACCAACAGCATTATCACCCCTATCATCATCATCATCACCACCACCACCATCACCATCATCGCCATCATCAACACCAACATCAGCACCCCCCACTATCACCATCTTCATTCCTCCGACTGGCATGGTCTGTGGCACTTGACAGGTGGAGGATCAGAATTACGTCCACTCGGCCACCACACCTTATGGAAAGTCGTTACAATTAGTTAGATGACTTCCAGCAGGATGACCTTTACGTCACGATGATTAATTAACTCACATGACCAGAGGCATACTGACTGTTGTAGTACGGGTTATGTATCCTGTCTCGGTTAGGGGGCTAAGGGTCGTTTGGCCACTGTGAAGGGAGGGAGAGGCGACAAATGATATATTGTAACATAAGAACCGTATTAATGTGTTTATGTAGTGTGTGATGAGAATTGAAGAACGCGGAGACTCGGGGATAAACAGAAAAGTCACCGTATCTTTAATCTAATTTATTAAAACTATTTTATTCACTGCATTAATATCGTGAAATAGGAAGCTTAGCTGACTAATTACGGACAGACACATCTTTACAATTTCATTTAAAGGAAAGTTAGCCTTCACACCCGCAGGCCAGCCCACAACACTTAAACTGCTCCCCTTATGACCGTCGATCTATCACTAGCAAGTCTACGGACTTGGCGCACCCACATTCAACCACAACAAATCAAATCAAATCTGTTTAACTTGGAAAACCAGAGCAATTCTTCTCGCTGACGGGGATGGGAGGGGGGGTGGTATGAAATAAGGCGTGAAATGACAACAGTCGGTGAAGAGAGAAAATACGGTCGCCTGATACAGCCCCCACAGGGTGTGAGGGTTGAGCAGCTGGGCCTTACTTTATGTGCGGGTTGCTTGAGTATTGTTGGAACATGGCATTGAACTCCAACTCGCCAAGTTCTTCCTCATTCTAGTTGTCCCCTGGAGTCTCCAGTAGCTTCTCATGCAGGGTATCAAAACCCATTCACGGCACGATTTGAATGGACAGATGGCGGGGTATATTTGTTTCAGCTGTAAGGACAAGTGGGGGGTCGGAAGAGGAGGGCTTTGTGTAGGTGAAGTTTGGCTTTTGGGTCAATGGTCAGAATCTGTACATTTCAGTGAGTTAATCTTAGTACTCTATCTCACACTGCCCACTATCTCCTACACCACTACTCAACGTTTGATTTACCAACACCTCTCCCAAGTTTTTCACCACCTGAATATATGAAGTAAAAATCTTCACCGCTGATGCTTTTTGAATCTGTCCATCTTATTACACTTAATCTTTTAATTTCCCTACAAACATTTGCATATTTACTCGCCTTATATAATGCCCTTACATTCCCTGTTCCGGTCTTGATTTCGTGTTTGTTCATCTTGAAACTTTTCTTCATGTTTAATGTCTAAGGTTTTGTTTTGCTCGGACAGTAATTGCTTGCCCTCGATGGTACACTGCCCGCACGTACGGGAGGCAATGCGGTTGGACCTTTTGGTAACGATGATCCAACAGGAAAGCCAGAGAATCGTTTATTGTCTGTTTTTTTTTCAACAGAAGATTAATTAGAGCGAATAGGAAAAGATGGGATATAACCTTGGGAGAGGTAGTATTGCAGATGGCATGCAGCATTTTCGGAGAAGACAAACTTGGGACTGCCTGTTCTGTTGTCTGTAAAGTGTGTTGGGGAATTTGTGTTAAATATGTTTAATTTTTTTTTGTATAATCTGGAAAGCTGTTGGCAGCGGATATTGTTTTTGGTGTAATGGAAAGATCTGGGTTTAGCCTTTGGGTCAGTCGTTAGTATGAATGTGATGTGGTTTGATGAGAGATACACAAATTCCGAAGTGAGAGGTTTTAGTGCATTAAAATGTTTTGTTTGCCAGTGATTGTGAATTCATATTTGTATGTTTTTAGTAAGGGTACGTACTGCCTGGACATACCCACATTACCCCAGTAACCATGGTGTCAGATCTTGTAACTGTGTGTGTGTACAGTGTATGTTACTGTGGAGAAAGACATAAAAGTTCTCCTCAGTAAAGTTGTTAATAATATGAAGACTTATGGGGTAATGTCTCATATTGTACGGTCAGAGTGAGGGCTTGGACGGGGGAGTTGGTTATAAGGGTCTTGGGGTCTTGTTCTATAGTACGAGTTTTATGGAAGTTGGCGTTCATGTGATTGCTGAGTGCTTGGGATGGGGAGAGTCGTGCTATTTGGGTTCGTTTGGGGAATTTGTCCGGTGATATTATTAGAGATGTGATATTTGAGCGTTGAGGGTGGGAAATATTTCTTAGGTGGGGGTTAGTGGTAGAGGAGGATAGTCACTGCTCCCATGAGTGAAAGTGAGAGGATTGGGAGAGGAGGAACAAGTGATGGGGGGGGGGGGGGGGGTAGGAACTTGGAATGGGATTGGGGGGTTAAGATTGAATGGTGTGGTTGGTGGGGGGGGGGTTAGTTGGTGGTGATGGGGAAATGTTGAGGTAGTCAGGGTGATGTTGCTGGCTGGGAGGCTATTATAGTAGTACAGTAGATAGCAGAGACGATGCAGAAAGTGATTTTAGCTTAGACATGAGACAAGGGGGTGGTGGGATAGGGGACAAGATTGGGCAGAGGAAAAGGGCGTTTGCAGGAGATTTAAGGAAATGATTGAATGCAGGAGATGTAGTGGAGGTGTTGCGAGGTGGGTGGTGGCGGGCTCTTGAGTTGGGGAGGATGTCAGGTAGGAGTTTCTTCGTAGATCTCGTAGGGGATCCTTTTCTTTTGGCAAGTGCTACTAAAATCGCTGTAGTCGTCAGAGCAGATTATGTATTTTATTGTTTTAGGGAGCACTTGTCCCAAAAAGAGACCTTCGTTCCCTCACTTCAAGAATTGTTTTGTTTTCTTTGTAATTAAAGTTCTGGAAGCAATGGGGGATGTATGGAACTCTAAGAGAAGCTCGGGGGCTTCCTCAGGGATTGAAGGTCATATTACTGCGTTGAGGGGAAGAAACATTTCATGGACCGATACCCTGAGCGAGCGAGTTGCTGTCACAGGATGGCAGAGACTTACCTACAGTGCAGGTTACTCCACAACCGTTTAGTGTAGAGGAGAGGAGTGAAGCTCTTCCGTTTTAATCTTCATTTTTCCGCAGAGGGGAAGACTGAAGCCAGATCTTTCTTTATACCTTTGACCCTAACACTGTAGGGAAATGGGGAAATATATGCGCATTATTACTTCTGTTACATTGAAGATCACGGCTTATGCTTCAGCTTAAAGGCTTAAGTGGGTTTGGACCACTCCTAATGTGTTAATTGTGCAGTTCCTAAAGGATACTAATACCTTATCTAAGAGTTGGGCTGACTCTCCATCACTTCATATCAGCCAAACCTCTGGTAGAGCCACTACTAAATGCCCAGTCTTGGTTCCTTCTAAAATAGATTCCAGGACAATGAGAAACCTGAAGACCTAACCTTGCATCTAACTACACAACCTTGTTACCCTCATGCTGTAGGCAAAATGAGACAGATTAGAAAAGGTTTGGGTGAAAGGTCAGTATTAAATATGTAGTTTTGTTACATTAAGTAGTTTATTTCTAGGATTTTCTTGGTTTGGGATCAGTGGACCCTAAGGACGAGCATAAGGGGGTGTAACAGCGATGAATGTTTATCCTTATTCATTATAAGGGCCAGGATCAGTTGGTGGCGAGGCAAGAGGAGTTAAAACAAGAGCAATATATTTTGAGTAGCAGGCAGGAACAGAAAAATAACAAGAATAACAATAAACAAAGTACACTATGTTGTCTCCCCCGGCCTAACAGAGCTGCCGCAGAAAACAGGAATAACTTGGAGTAAAAGTAACAAGCTGAGCCTTGTCGACATGCAGGTCTGGTCCAGTCAGTCAATTGAAACATGATGTTCGTCTCTGATCGTGTGCTTGTTACGGGTATTTCACCCAGGCACAAGACGCAGCATATGAAGTCACAGCGAAAACAACCAGTTATTGGAACATCATCGTGAAGACCGAGGAAAGGTGTTGTAACAGGTGTTAATGACTCCCACATCATCTAAAGATGTTGAACACTACTACATCATTCACAAATCTAGAGGATTACTGTTTCCGCTACAGGTGTGCAGGACTACTGTTTCCCCTACAGGTGTGCAGGACTACTGTTTCCCCTACAGGTGTGCAGGACTACTGTTTCCCCTACAGGTGTGCAGGACGACTGTATCCCCTACAGGTGTGCAGGACTACTGTTTCCCCTACAGGTGTGCAGGACTGTTGTATCCCCAACAGGTGTGCAGGATTACTGTATCCTCTACAGGTGTGCAGGACTACTGTATCCCCTACAGGTGTGCAGGACTACTGTATCCCCTACAGGTGTACAGGACTACTGTGTCCCCTACAGGTGTGCAGGATTACTGTATCCCCTACAGGTGTGCAGGACTACTGTATCCCCTACAGGTGTACAGGACTACTGTGTCCCCTACAGGTGTGCAGGATTACTGTATCCTCTACAGGTGTGCAGGACTACTGTATCCCCTACAGGTGTACAGGACTACTGTATCCTCTACAGGTGTGCAGGACTACTGTATCCCCTAAATGGTGTGCAGGACTACTGTATCCCCTACAGGTGTGCAGGAACACTACAGTTCATGAGGTGTACACAGAGACAGGCAGGAGAGAGAGGCTAGAACAACCTCACCACGCATAGATGCAGGTGCTAAGTTAAAGCGGATGGGTGACACCTTCCTTACCCAGGGCCACGTACACCATGACCATCACCCTAGGGACTCGCCAACACCACCCTACTACCTTACATCACCCCTGGCACCACCACCCTGCCACCGTACATCACCCCTGGCACCACCACCCTGCCACCGTACATCACCCCTGGCACCACCACCCTGCCACCGTACATCACCCCTGGCACCACCACCCTGCCACCGTTCATCACCCCTGGCACCACCACCCTGCCACCGTACATAACCCCTGGCACCACCACCCTGCCACCGTACGTCACCCCTGGCACCACCACCCTGCCACCGTACATAACCCCTGGCACCACCACCCTGCCACCGTACATAACCCCTGACACCACCACCCTGCCACCGTACATAACCCCTGACACCACCACCCTGCCACCGTACATTACCCCTGGCACCACCACCCTGCCACCGTACATAACCCCCTGGCACCACCATCATCTGTGGTAACCGCTACCACCATCGATCGTTACATCACCAACCACTGTTACTTGGCTCACTACCACACCAGGGGTCTGTCGCTACTCCCGGTGTCGTCGCGATCACCACTCTCCGTAGCTTCCATTGTCAACCACCACTACCTGTGTCACCAGGAATCCTGTCATGGTAATAATAATAATAATAATGATAATAATAATTAACGGTTTATTGACAAAGTTCTGCTGCCCGAAGGCTGAAAATATACATTAGACAATAATGACTTATTACATACAAAGACATGGGGTGGGTGGGTCGTTTAACAAAAGCTTTCATTACTGAAAGAAGAAGGAACATGAATTGAACATACAAATTATTATAGTTTACAGTTGATGGCCCGGCTGGTCTCTTGCCATACTGTGTGAGGTCACATAGGCCACGTGGTGCAGTAACTCGTCCGTAGGTGTTGATATGAAGGACCTCACGTGGTCATGGGGGTCACTGTGTGGTGTGGTGTGGTGTCACTACCTCACCCTGCTGGGTGGTGTTGTGTTATCTCGTAGTCAGGTGTGCCGACCCACTGTTGTTCCCATGGTGGCCTGATTAGCACCTCCTGGTCAGAAGATGGTGGTCAGTTCCCAGGGGCGCTTATCTCACTGGTGGGTCACTGGTACTGTCTGGTGCTGAATTCACTGGCTTAAACACTGTTCAACACTGATCCCACTTCTTTTTCGAAACGAAATTGTCACTTTTGATTGTGTTGATATCCCGGTGGTGAGGATGGGTCGGGGAGAGGGACTTGAGGAGTGGGACCGAACATTGGCCAAGGGAGGCAGCTGCGCAGCAGCACCAGGTAGGTCTTGACTCTCAGGTGGTCAAGGATGTAGTGTGTGTGTGTGTGTGTGTGTGTGTGTGTGTGTGTGTGTGTGTGTGGCCTACACACAGGGAGGTATTACCGCCTGGGAAGATATTGGAAGCATAATGTGTTATCTAATGGTAGACCCTGCTGCCATATGGCATCACGAAAATTGTGACCAAGTCCCAGGTTGCTAATCTGACTTTCTGCCTAATTTAAACACAATTGCAGGGTCTCAGTTGTTTATCTTACTATTGACACACAACATACATATATTGTTTCTCACTATTCATTTTTGCCTATCTTTATGGCTCTTTATTAGTATTTTTATTTTTATTGGTGTTGTTATGATTATTATTGTCATCATTATTATTTTATTATTTTATTTTATTTTTGTATTTTGTATTATAAATTTTATTTAAAATTATTATTATTATTATTATTATTATTATTATTATTATTATTATTATTATTATTATTATTACAATTTCGTCCCCCAGGCCCTGATGTGGGTCATTGGGTCAGTAACCTGTGCCCAGGTGGGCTAATCCCCCTAAAATATATATATATATATATACAGTATATAAATATTAATCTGCTTGTAGTTATTAGAGTCCCGTTGATATCAGTAGGATGCCGGAGACTGCCGATAATTATGGTCCAACAGAGCGGTCACTTCTTCCACAAAAGGGGGATAAATTATACCCAAGACTGGTGTATCTGTACAGTGTGATATATACAAGTCTAAATACTGTACAGTTAATTAGACTGGCCCCGTGATCTATTACTGGAACAGTTCTCGTGGGTCACGCTTGAAACTGAGGTAGGCTCTGTGCCCGTACTGAGGTAGGCTCTGTGCCCGTACTGAGGTAGGCTCTGTGCCCGTACTGAGGTAGGCTCTGTGCCCGTACTGAGGTAGGCTCTGTGCCCGTACTGAGGTGGTCCAGGTGTAGTTCTTTACTCTAAGGGGTCCAGTTCAAGACTGACAAAGTGCCTTAGCTATGCCACGCCCATAGATAGTAACAAGTGATCGTGGGCCCTTCGTGCCCGGTGGCGAGTCCGGTGGTACAGTTTACCGAGGCGTGAAAGTTCGAACGCTCGTGCTTGGCTAGCGCGTAACCGCCGTCCGGCTGACAGCGTACAGCGACATCGTTATCCAGCGTAAATAAAATGGTTATGTAATGCCTTCCCAAAGAAACCATCGACATGGGACCAGGTTTGTTCCACTCTACGAATTTTTTGCGATTTTTCCACCAAGTTTGATGAAAAACGATTGTGCCGTTTCGGCTGCCCAGAACAGACACACACACACACACACACACACACACACACACGCCTAGTCCTATAGTATATTAGATTATATAAGCGCCCAAAAGTATTTTTAAACCATAAGTTATTTATAGCATTTAATTTCTCATTTTAGATGACTTGACTGTATTAGAGTTCCTATATACCTGAGCCATAATGATCATACCGCTGTTAAAGGTGTGATGGATTGTGTGAACATGTAAGTTAAGTTGTGTAGTTTGGATCCCGGTAACAGCTATCACACATGTGTTCCTGTAGTCATCTGTTTTATGGGATTTGTTTTCCTTATGAAACGAACAATAAATTTTCGTTTGTCATCTTTGTCTCTATGCCTAATTAGGGTTTGTATGACCACTGCTGATATGTCGATAGTTTCCGCTTTGATTTATGGTACCAGTAATTTGACCTTCCTACCAAGGGTTGGAGCTGTCTGGCTGACACGTATGAGGTAATTGGTGTAACACTAGGAGAGGTGTTCGTTCTTTTCTGGGTCTGTTTATTATGTCCTGTGTCAACGGGTATGATTAGCTATGGAGGTTTTGACAATGGGCTGGAACCTTTCATTAAACATTCAACTGTGATGATATCAACCACTATAAACTACCTTACAATTAATCACTGAGGGACAATGGGGTAATATAATACAGTCATTTCCTGGAATATTTTGTGGATTTACATTTACACTTAGCAGCTCATCCTGTCTAAAAACCTTATGCCTTATTGTTTCATCAGTTTTTTATTGTTGTTGTTAAGGCCATTAACTTTGTTTTTCCACACTGGTGGTTTACAACAAGACCATCGCACGACATCGTTAAGTACACTACACTGTGTTAGATCTACACAACGTTCTCGATCATCTAAATCCTTGCTATGGTACCTCGCTTTGGTCACTCTTAATGGTGTCATTATTGTCGCGAGGATTACTATTTTTCTGCTCCACTGAAGTGATTGTGTATTTTTTTTTTGCCACCTGTCGGGTAAAAAGGGATAACCAATTTCACCAACAAGGTGGAAATAATGTGTTTAATTATATAACTAATGCTCTACACACTACTGAAGGCTTATCAGTTATATAACTAATGCTCTACACACCACTGAAGGTTTATAAGTTATATAACTAATGCTCTACACACCACTGAAGGTTTATAAGTTATAATATCTGCCATTTTGGAAATAATGTAACGTATTCAATGTGTCAGAGGTCTGGTTTGTGCCCATAAGTTGACTCACACATTCTCTTTCATTGACTAATTTGAAATTTTACGTTACTTGAGATTTAATTACATATGATAATATATGTAGTTACGATATTATAGCGAGTGGGGTCTGACGGAGTATGAGAGTGGTGATATAGAGATCTCTGTACGCCACACTTTTGAACTGGTGAAAGCATTTTCCTGGTGAAGATAGTTTTAGTAGTTATAACAAGGTCTCTGAAGCTTTAATCTGGTGAATTACTGGATCTGTAAGCTGTCTTCTGTGATAATTATACCTAAAGTCTACGTCGGTCAGGGATGTAATGAAGGTACCTTTTGTTATAATTATTGGCAGTCATGTTTACGGCAATATACTGTCGTGTAGTAGGGTTAATTTTTTCAACGGGACAGTGAGATAGACATTGTTGTTAGTCTTCAATTACTACGTTTTCAGCCTAACAAGAAAACCTGTACCTCTCTTGTTTTGCTACGACTGAAGGTATTAAGTGACATTCTTCTCCTCTAATGCTATTTGGACTTGTCTTCTTACTCCCAGAATATCTCACTGCAACCTTTTCATTTTCCTGTATGTATAAATTCTACCTTCATATGTCCTCATATTATAGGTTCCTATTATGAGTTAATTCTCACCCATCCTTAAGTCTGTTGCTTATCTGAGACAGTACTTGCAAGGACAGGAACAAATAAGGTTGTAACTTTAGGTAATGCCGATCCAATATAATTGAAATGCTCGAAATTTTTATTATGTCTGTCCACTTTTGTTCTATGGCAATAATTGAAACTCGGGAGGTAGGAAGCCCATTTCTCTTCCTCACCAGAAAAAAAAATAAGTAGATAGAACACTTGGCAGTGAGGGGATATAGATTGCTCATATTTCACACCAAAAACAAAGGATAGGAACAGTTATTCGTTTTTCTTCTCAGTCACAACCCACTTAGTATGGGTGACAGTGTCCACTACTGCCCGTAGGATCACTTTACTAGGCGCCAGTGCTGACGTGATAGCAACTAGCGCCTTGTATGTGTCGTGTCAATGGCTCCACTAGCCTCGAGTAACTCGCCCCTTCTGCGATCAGACTAGTGGATTTCCACTCGGCTTTTGTCACCAGTGAGGCGGGCAGCGCTGGGTGTTTGATCATAATAGTGGCGAGGGCAGTTTGAAATGTTTCTTATTACATTTTTTTATGTTTACACATTCCTTTTTCTTTTTTGTCTTCTCAAAATTTCAATAAGAACTTTGATGGATACAGCGAGGAGTTACCTGGGGGGCATCATAGCGCCAACTGACCTGTGACTCAGGCAGTGGTGCCGTTCCTATATATTTATTCATTTCCTATGTCCATTCTAATGTATATTTTGGACAGGGATAAATAATATGGTAAGAGGTTCAAAACTTGCTTGTGACTTAGATTTTATTGGGAGAGATAGAATGTAATTTTGTTTAAACAACACTGACCAGCACCACTGAGGGTGCCAGTAGGCGCTACGTGTCAACAACCACTAGTGTGCCAGACTGGCGTTGAAGGGTTCCTCTTGCTCGCCTCCTGAACTCGCGTGCTAGCAGTGTTGCCGACCATGGGGAATTATCTGAGGCACAAATGGGGAAATCAATTGTCAAGTTGGGGAATTTTGGCAGAGACAGAATATTTGATGCAATTACCATTAAACATATTATTCAAGTGCAACAGCAGAAAGGATTTTTTCAGCTGTAAACATTCTCAAAACAAAACAGAGAAACAGACTGTCAACAAAAACACTAGTTAGGCTGCTCCGTTCTAAGAAATATGTGAGAAATAAACCTTGCTTCAATATTTCTGTTGAGGATAAGTTCGTGAAGCAGATGACTCTAGACACGTATAAGGACAATGGTTGTGAGTAATGCAGTGAAGCATAACACTGAAGAAGGTTTTGTTTTGAAGGAGCCCAGTAGGAAAGATATTGATAAACTTGAAATAATCATAATTTATACCTTCCTTGAAAATCAACCATTCATTCTTTCATGTTATATCTGTACAGATAAGGAAACATGAAGTGATTTAGTTGTACCTGTTATAACTGTGACTTTACTGCTGTTATTTTGTGATTTATATTGTGTACTTTGCATTTTCTTAACACTTACACCTATATGGATGATAAACAATTGAATGAAAAGCAATGGAAGTGATTATATGAATCACTTACATTGCTTTTCATTTCATTGAAGGTGCACTGTATAACACCAGTGAAGGTGCACTGTATAACACCAGTGAAGGTGCACAGTATAACACCAGTGAAGGTGCACTGTATAACACCAGTGAAGGTGCACTGTATAACACCAGTGAAGGTGCACTGTATAACACCAGTGAAGGTGCACTGTATAACACCAGTGAAGGTGCACTGTATAACACCAGTGAAGGTGCACTGTTGTATAACACCAGTGAAGGTGCACTGTATAACACCAGTGAAGGTGCACTGTATAACACCAGTGAAGGTGCACTGTATAACACCAGTGAAGGTGCACTGTATAACACCAGTGAAGGTGCACTGTATAACACCAGTGAAGGTGCACTGTATAACACCAGTGAAGGTGCACTGTATAACACCAGTGAAGGTGCACTGTATAACAACTGTGAAGGTGCACTGTATAACACCAGTGAAGGTGCACTGTATATCACCAGTGAAGGTGCACTGTATATCACCAGTGAAGGTGCACTGTATATCACCAGTGAAGGTGCACTGTTGTATAACACCAGTGAAGGTGCACTGTTGTATAACACCAGCGAAGGTGCACTGTATAACACCAGTGAAGGTGCACTGTATAACACCAGTGAAGGTGCACTGTTGTATAACACCAGTGAAGGTGCACTGTATAACACTAGTGAAGGTGCACTGTATAACACCAGTGAAGGTGCACTGTATAACACCAGTGAAGGTGCACTGTATAACAACAGTGAAGGTGCACTGTATAACACCAGTGAAGGTGCACTGTTGTATAACACCAGTGAAGGTGCACTGTATAACACCAGTGAAGGTGCACTGTTGTATAACACCAGTGAAGGTGCACTGTTGTATAACACCAGTGAAGGTGCACTGTATAACACCAGTGAAGGTGCACTGTATAACACCAGTGAAGGTGCACTGTATAACACCAGTGAAGGTGCACTGTATAACACCAGTGAAGGTGCACTGTATAACACCAGTGAAGGTGCACTGTATAACACCAGTGAAGGTGCACTGTATAACACCAGTGAAGGTGCACTCTATAACACCAGTGAAGGTGCACTGTATAACACCAGTGAAGGTGCACTGTATAACACCAGTGAAGGTGCACTGTATAACACCAGTGAAGGTGCACTGTATAACACCAGTGAAGGTGCACTGTATATCACCAGTGAAGGTGCACTGTATAACTCCAGTGAAGGTGCACTGTATAACACCAGTGAAGGTGCACTGTATAACACCAGTGAAGGTGCACTGTATAACACCAGTGAAGGTGCACTGTATAACACCAGTGAAGGTGCACACTTAAGATAGTTTTCTTATGGTGAACCCAAGAGTAAAACGGGTGATATTATTTATTTTCTACTATTGTCAGTCTTCAAGAAGAATCAGTCCATAATTTCCTCAGGTTAAAAGTATATACAATAAGAAATATTGTTATGTTTGCACTAAATAATCTGTGAGTAGCCCTTCCTGGTTTGTTATATATTTAGTATACCCTCTTTATCTATTGTACTTGAACATCTATATTCACCTTTCCATGAGTGCGAGGCTATTAATGTGGAATGGGGAATTTGGGGGAATTGTTGCCTGGAGATTCGAGGTATTTCGGTCAACACTGGTTGGCGACACTGTATAACACGCCTCTATCACCCCAGCGTGGATGCCATATTAAAACACTTATTATTATGAAAATATGATCAATTGATTTTCATTTTAATCACTACCATAATATGTCCAAATATAAAAGCGGTACCTTAGTAATGACAACTCGTCAGGCAAGACTTAATAGGACGAATTTACTAGGGGTGAAAAACGTAAACCCAGGCCATTGTTTCGCGATATAATGCTTCACCAAGACGAGAAGG
>CAUDMG010001610.1:570000-687500 GCA_958450375.1 Homarus gammarus | reverse complement strand
ACACACACACACACACACACACACACACACACACACACACTACTACTAGTACTACTTTGCTGTCACTCTGAATCGAGTATGACGATCATCCAGCTACGATACAATGATATGAGTTATTAAGGATGTCACCTAGGTTGGTGAATTCTGAGGTGACTAAAGAGGCCGATAGGGGACCAGCAGCGTCGTTCACATGAGTTGCACATGTGGAGGGCTACATCTAGTGCGGGAGGCGCGGTGGCAGCGTCTTTCCGGCGTTGGCGCTTGTCTGCCTCGGTTTTCAGTCGGGCTAACTCGAAAGTATTGACACCTTCTCGTTGGTGCTCCCCCAAGCGTTACGGTGTGGAATAATCGTCTCCCAGGTGAGGGGGTCGATTTGGCACCTTTTCAGGTTTGTCTTAAAACTGTCCTTATCCCTTTTCAGTTGCCCACCAGCGTTACGTTTACTATTCGTTAGGTGACTGTAAAGTAGCTGTTTTGGCAGTCTACTGTCTTCCAGGCGGGTAACATGGCCAATCCAGCGTAGTTGTTCATGGATAATGGTAGCCTCGATGCTCCTACAGTTGGTGTTAGCAAGAACACTGGCATTTATTCTCTTGTCTTCCCAGCAAACTCGGAGGATGGAACGTAGACTACGTTGGTGAAAGTTTTCAAGTGCCTTGAGGTGCCTCTTGTATGTGACCCATGTCTTGCGGCCATATAGCAGGTTTAGGAGGACCATTGCTCGAGATACGTGTAACTCTGTAGATAATTTCAGCTCCCTACAGCTGAAGACACGCTTTTGGAGTCTGTCAAAGGCTTGAGATGCACATCTGATCAGATGCTGAATTTCTTCATCGAAGTCTGCGGTGGTGGACAGGTGGGAGCTGAGATAATGAAACTGGGTAACATTAGAGAGTGTAGTAACGTTAAGCTGGATGGATGGTGGATGTGTGTCTGAACCAGGGGCAGGCTGAGAGAGAATCCGAGTCTTACATATATTCACCTCAAGGCCGAAGTGTGCATACGCGTCTTCGTAGGTGTTCAGGATCTCCTGTAGGTCGTTTTCAGTGTGAGCAACAAGGGTGAGGTCATCTGCATACTGAAGTTCAGTAATGGAATCTGCTGACACCTTTATTCTTACTTGGTGTCGTCTTATGTTGAAAAGACCCTTCATCCGGCACTCGATGTCCACCCCGCCGGCCAAATTGGCACTGTCATGAGTAAGGAAGGCAGCCAAGAAAATGGTAAAGACAGTTGGTACCAGTACACATCCTTGTTTAACCCCGTTTGGATGTGGAAGAACTCAGACTGTGTGCCACTGTGCAGGACACTGCTGTTCAGGCCATCGTAGAGTTGCTTCACAATGGCGATGAATTTTGGTGGGCAGCCAAAACGGCTGAGGGTCCACCAGAGGGCTTCCCTTTTTTTTAATCGAAGGCCTTGGTTAGGTCAATGAAAGCTATGTACAGGTGACAACGCTCTTCTCTGTACTTTTCCTGTATCTGGCGGGCAGCAAAGATCATGTCAGTGGTGCCAAGTGATGGTCTAGACCAGGGGTGGGCAAAGTGCGGCCCGCGGGCCACATTTGGCCCGCCAAATTATTTCTGTGGCCCGCCACTGCATTTGGCAATCAGAAAAAAAAATTCTTATTAATTACAGAAAGGACAATTTTGGAAGTTGGGTGGACATAGCAGCAATACTGGCTCGTCGCTGTTAACCTGTGGCCCGCAAAGTGTGCCACCATTCATGAAGTGGCCCTGCATCAAAAATAATTGCCCACCCCTGGTCTAGACTCTAAAGCCACATTGAGATTGTGGGAGGAAATTTTCTTCCTCAGGAAGAAGTCTGTTTAGGAGGACTTGGGCGATAATCTTGCCAGCTATGGACAGCTGCGAGATCCCGCTGTAGTTGCCACAGTCTGACCGGACTCCCTTGTTCTTATAAATATTGACGATGGAGGCTTCTTTAAGAGCTTTAGGGATTTTCTCCTTTTCCCATATATTCTCCAGGAGAGAGTGGAGATGGCTGGTAAGCAGAGGTCCTCCTGCTTTATACACCTCAGCTGGGATTCCATCAGGCCCTGAGGCTTTGTTATTTTTCATCTGTTTGATGTCAGTAGCTACCTCATCCAGGGATGGAGGATAGCTAAGGTGGGTCAGCTCTGGATGCTGAGGTACCTACTGGGTAGTCAGGACATCTACATCGGTGTTTCGGTTGAGCAGTGAATGGTAGTGCTCTTCCCAGCGCTGAAGGAGGCCTTCATTGTCTTTAATTATGAAGTTACCGTCGGATGAGCCGAGGGGGCTTCGCCACGGGTGATTGGGCCATAAAATGCTTTAGTGGAATTGAAAAATTCGCTCATCTTGTGCTGATCTGCAAGTTTTTGTGTTTCACATGCTTTATTTTTAAACCAGTCGTTCTTTAGATTGCGAAGTTCCCGCTGGGGCGTCGCTTTTTTCTTGCGGAAGGTATCAACTTTGGTCTGAGACTGAGGGTTATTCTGCCAGTCAGTTAAAGCAATACGTTTATCATCGATGAGTACAATGATTGCCTGGTCATTTTCATCAAACCAGTCCTGGTGTATTCTTGGGATCAGACCGAGGGTCTCTGCAGGTTTTTGTCATGACAGTGTCGAGAATATTCCATTCAGCACTGGAATTTGTGTTGTTTGCTGTTGGGTTGTTTATCAGCCCATGTTCGAGCTGCTCTCTGAAAGCATGTGCTACCCTTGGAATCTCTAGAAGCTTATTGTTAAAACCTCTTCTGGAGGCTTGCTGCCTTCGCTGTTTTGGGGCGACGTGAAGTGAGAGCTTGACTTTGACAAGCCGATGATCAGTGTCACAGTGGTCTGAGCCATGCATGGCTCCAGTGATAAGGACATCTCGGTGATCTCTTTCTCTGACAATGATGTAGTCAATGAGATGCCAGTGTTTGGATCGTGGGTGTTGCCACGAACCCTTGAACTTGCCGGCCTGCCTAAACAAGGTATTGGTGATAGTGTTGTTGTCTGCAGCACATTTACTGAGGAGTAGTAGGCCGTTGGGATTTTCTTGCCTTGTCCATTTCTCCCTATGATTCCCTGACAAATGTCAGCATCTCTACCAACTCTGGCATTGAAGTCACCAAGGACCACAACCTTATCTTCTCTGGGAACTTAGCACTCTATCAAGGTCGACGTAAAAGGCCTCCTTGATGTCATCCTCTGCATTCAGTGTTGGGCCGTATGCACGGATAAAGAAGGCATGACGTGAGTGATTCAGTGGGACTCGGAGCGTCATGAGGCACTCGTTGATCCCAACAGGTATTTCAGTTAGCCTGTGGAGGATGCGTTGGTGGATGGTAAAGCCAACTCCATAAATGCAGTTTCTCTCCTCAACAGGTTTACCCTCCCAGAAGAATGTTAAGCTACCTGACCAAAATGTAGGCTTACTCACGCCTTCCACACTCAACCATCTGTTGTATAAGGAGACTTCTCGCTGACATGATGCAGTCTTTGGGGAGTATCAATAACTGTGAGGTAACATTCTCTAAGATGAAACAAATGAAGTCAAGTTTCGGTCAAGGTTGATTGCTGACCGTCAGTGTATTAGGGGCTGTGAAGTAGACACGAGCGCTCTGCCGACAACGCATCTCACTGACGCTGATGCTTCTATACCCAAACACTTCCACTTATTTACGGCAACGTTGACTGTCTACATAATTATGTTACCTTTATTAATAATGAACAGAAACACAAGACAATTTTTTTATCTCAATTTTGAAAGCATTAATTACCTTTCCCCTGAATCCTCGCCTCTCACATGCTCTTCTCAGTTCTCGCTCCAGCTCTGGCCCGGCGCCTCCCCCCCCCCCCCCTTGACATTCCGCCCGACCATTGGTGAAAGGTTGCCAATTGCTTCTCCCATTGGTATACTGCATTATATTGTACTTGCACTAAATCGTCTTACATTGGATTAAAATGATTATTGTTTTCGTTCTTTGAGTCCGCTCCTTTATATATAAGACAGTTTTGATGTATAACCTAACCTAACCTAACCTAACTTAGAAAATACTCTCAGAGTATTTGGTTGCATTATGTACAGTTGGTTAGTTTATTAGTTTAATGTCTCCCTGAGGCGCCTTATTTTTGTGTTCAAGTTAGTGACGCTTTTTAGTGACATCTTCAGTACATTATTTTACCATTTGTACCCATTATTTACTTCTCACCAGGCGAATACTGCAACCCGTAAATCTAAAAAAATTGACCACAAAGATTTCTTTCAAAAGTACACTCACTTACTAATGTTTGTTAAACTTCTTGGCTTTCAATGAGTTAAATAATAAAGCTGTGACAGGCTGTAACATTCAAAGAAATTTCCGTTTACATTACTGATAAATGAAACAGTTGTCATGTTCCTATCTGCTCCAAGGTGTGTTGTAGGCTGCAAATAAATGAATTTATCAGGCAGAGTTATTATAATAATTTACTTTTGGGAAAACTATACAAGTTTATATAACCTTACGTTCTAAGATGTTATACAATTACCTGGTTAAAAATCTTTTTAGCAGCAAGTGTTGTGGGAGGCGACAAGACAACCACCTCTTGGCAGCCTCAAGATCGTGATGCGCGTTCTTTGACCACTTACAATATCCGACACACATCTTTCATTACTAGGAAAATAATACTTTTTAATTTAGCTAAAATTTTCAGCGTTATATATGCAGTGTTTAAAGTTCTGTAATTGTAAACAGATGATGTAGTTTGGTTCGTGTCGCCTCATTTATTACTGCATCATTATATTGTTATGAAAACCAACTCTTACCGAATAGCATACAATCTTTATTAGACAAAGAGCAATTGGCTTTTAGTATTACGTTTGCATATGCCTAGACGTCAGAAGTGAGAAGAGGAGAGACGTGTTACTCTCATATTTAGAGACTGAATGTTCAGGGGTCAGCACCAACGGGCGAGGGGCGGCCGAAAGGTTTTACCAAACCAGGGTAAATAAATCATCATGGAAGATTCTAGGTGTATAGATACAAATTCGAAAGCTTCAGTATTTTAATCAATTTAACTAATGTGATCCAATTGATTTTTATTTAAAGGGAGAATTTAAAGTATGTCCTTCGAGAAAATTACAGATCTTGGTAAAACTGAGCATCAATGTCACTGAATTCCTCAAAGAAAAAAATAAAGTTCCACACAAGCGAAAATTCTTCAACGCGTGTCGGGAGTGTATGGCACCGATACCCTCTCTCATGGCATCGTAACATAAAGGGGTGAAAGATCTCAACTATAAATGCGAGAGTTTTGAGGATAACCACCATTCAGAGTGGCAACTACTGTATAGCCTGAATTGAGAGATGTGTGGTCGTTAACACTCAGATATGAGGACAATACTCTGCTTGATTGAGTATTATTATTAGTGTTTCAGTATTACCAAACACAAGAAGTATTATTATTGTGTCAGTGTTACCAGATACTACTTTTATAAATAAAATGTGCCAAGTTAACTAAAGACTACTTGTATCTACTATGTGTGGCCAGACCGTGCTGGTGTCATTGTTATCAGGCAATGTCAAGTGTTGCTTGTTTTCTGAGTGTCACCAAACAGTGCCAATGTTGCATATAAAATCCAGTGCTACCTGTAAGTGTCAGTGTTACGTGAAAGACATTGTTGCGTTGCTGCTTCCAGAGTGTCCGTGTAAATGTTACAGTAAAACTACACCAGGGAACACTTATTATTATTACCAGCGTTAACAGTGTTCAGTGAGTGTGTAAATATAATTAATTACTAGGAAAACATTATTACCCAAAGCTAATATTACCCAAATTAGTGTTCGTATCAGCAGCAGACGCCAGTGTTCCAGAGTACAGCCCGGGCCATGTTGTGTTAAGTGGCAGTACAGTACTATGAAGGTATTACCAGCCTATTGAAAGCAAACAAAACCTGTGTTACCAGATTTATTACTCTGTGTCAGTGTTGCCAGATGATGTAACTGTACTACTAAGTATCAGTGTTACCATATTATATCAATACTACATAGCGCCAGTGTTACCAGTAAGTGGCTCATATTATAATATGTTAATTTTTAATGCGAGTCTTACTGAAGGATGCCACTCTTACCTAATGACCCGACCAGTGTTACCAGATGATGTTGTGTTATTACCAAATGTTACCAGAGTTACGAAAGAGTCAGTGTTACCAAATGATTTTATTATCACCAAATAGTTACAAGTTTATCTAATTAATGCCACACGCCACCCACCCACCACCCTGGTCTCTCACGCGTGCCGAACCTCACCCACCACCTTGCCTCCCCCCGTGCCACACCCCACTGGTATGGTCGGAGGGGATGTACTCCTCCCATACCAGGGTAATGAACTGGTGTGTCATCAACTGAAATTTTTCCTCCGGTCTCATAACTTCTGACGGGGCTTTATCTGCACCAGTTGCTTCGTTATTGTCAGCTGTTGTTTTGTTGTCAGCTGTTTTTGTTATGTTGTCAGCTGCTGTTACTTTGATGTTGTCTGCTGTTTTTGTTATGTTGTCAGGTACTGCTTTTGTTATGTTGTCAGTTCCTGTGTTGCGTCAGGCTTATGTACAATTCAGTGAAACATTCTTACCATTATTTCCTTTATCGTCTTTACATAATAATTTGTCCATATCACACGCCCCTGGTAAGAGACTGATAAGTTACAACAACAACAACATGCACTGTAGTTTACTGAGTACTTAACTCACACGCCAAACAACGATAACACTAATGGCTGTACAAGAGACCTCAAACTGATTCTTTTCCATCACCGCCATTAGTTTCGCCTGAAAATCCGTCGTGAATCTTTAGTGGTGAGCGCTGTTATGAAGGCTGTCAGGTTAATTGTTTCGCCTAAGATTTAAAGGAAAATAGTGTTTTAGGGCTGTTATGAACACTGCCACAGACACTATCAAAACATACATTCTCAGAACTCTTGCAGTGAATGTTGATAAAGGTAAGCTGAATTACAGAGAGAGAGAGAGAGAATGTTACTGTTATCTCCATAATTCCTAATGGCATTTTCATGTAGGTGATGTTATTATAATTCTTATTCTTCTTATTATTATTATTAACAGTAATTAATCATATGAACGTAAAAAGAACATTGTTAAAAACTGAATATAACAGTAAATGAATTTCACACACAACGATCAGAGTAAAATTGCAAATAATGGCAAAAACTTAGAATAAATGTAGATAGTGGTACTGTAGGCTCCATGATGGTGAGTGGTGGTGACCTGTCTGTCGACACATATTGCTCATAGCCGTCATGGTTGATTCATACATAGACCAAACTTGTTATTAGTCGATTAGAGTAAAGATAAAGTCTAATACCAGGTCATCTTGGAGGCGAGATTAGAAATAACCTAAAATTTAGCTAAACTTCATTATAATAAAGTTTGACCCCCCAAAAAGTTAGCATGACGAGTGTGACTGTTGTCCATATAATAAAGAAGACTAGATTCTATAACTTTTTATTAGCTTATACCAATATAAACTAAATTCACATACAAAATATCATTATTCACAGACTGAGGACATCATTACTAAACACTGTTGGTGCACCTATTCCCTTCCTTTCCTTACAACACACCTCACTACACCACCACCGTCTCTTAACAGATAACAAAACGGAGCCAATGACGTTCTATTTTGTAACCAATATCAAAATTATAGCCACGGGAGAAATGCGTGTATTCCGAGACTGGTGTAGACTGCTAATTTTTCATGCTTAGTCTGATTATTGACAATAGTGATTATATAAATGTGGGTTATTCACGTTTGTTCAATGTATAATCTACACTATCCGGATTAACTAGATAAACAACAACTCAACATACGTTATATTATGGTAAATAAATAGAAAAGCCAAATAGTGTTTGTGTTAACCTAAATTACTCTTTAACAAATACTAAATAACTAGAAGAGTTACAGGTGTTACCAGGAGATGTATCAAACATTCACACCTGATTCAGGACTTTTACCATAATGTCATCAAACAAAGTGCTGCCACATATCACAAAAAACGCCAACTACTGTACCAGGTGGAACTGTAGGTAACTGTAACTACGGTAAACTATCAAATTACGACGTAACAATGGATTTAAATGAGAGAAATTTAGGATTAGGAAGAAAATGGTTAAAAATATTGTTGGGGAAATAATAGTTGTAGATGAGTGTAATAAGTTACCAAATAACATCATTAATGGAAGTATATGAGTGATAAAGGTCGAGTGTAAACGAGAGCTTCCACACCTGGACCGATAAACCTACTGAAATGGCTCTATTATTGTTCCTATAATATTTTACAACATTATTGACTCACTCATGGCTCAAGCTCTCCTTCAAACATTATACGACCCAATAAGAGGTTACCGCCAATACAGTTGATATTCTCGTATATCTCAACATTATGTCCTGGGTTCGAGTCCTGGTTTCCTCTTGTACTAACACTGGACAATAAAGTTCATAACAACGTAACAAAGAATGGACCAACCGCCCTAACGCCTAGGATAACACTGTACTGCTGTTTTTTTTTTTTCATGTACACATTATTGCTTTCACGATCATTCTCGTCCCTTCTATATTAATGAAATCTTGTTGTTTGAGACTGGGTTTTAGAAACGAGGGGCCGATATAATCTTTATATAAATGTTAGGTAGAATTTATCATGAGAGACAGCCTCTCTGGCCTTAGTAAGAATAACACGAAGTCGGGACGTTATACAGGATATGGTTTGCCTGAGTGATATCCGATTTCTGCATGAATGAACCTGGGAGTGATGCCAAACTTGAGTATTGATCTTGAAATGGTCCACGTCTGTCAAACCCATACAGAGCTCAATGAGTATTGTTATTCATATATTGTTTTTTAAATCCCGAAGTATTGAAAGCCATGCGGGAAGAAGACAGTGGATTATATATGTTGATCCAATTTTAACACCTGTAATGTAATTCCATTTCAAAAGCATTTTTTTTTAGTTACATATAAACGGCATACCCCATCCTTGTATGTACATGCCACTTATAAGGCACACAGGGTCCATCCATGATCCCTCCCTTACTCTGCCAACGTGTAAAGTCAACGATTACTCCCCGAACACTTTAGCATGATATTTTTATTTATTTATTTATTTTATTTTTTTATTTTATTTTTTTTTTTTTGCGGGTAATAGCCCACCCGGGCACAGGTCATCGACCCACAACGGAGCCTAGGGGAAAAAATAAGAATAAAAGTAAATTTTAAATAGAAAAGGAAAAGGTTATATTAATCTTCACAACAAAGATGACGGTAAACCATCTTTTTAAAGTGAGACAGATTGTATGAGTATGGAACACAGAAGAAGGCAGAGCATTCCACAGTTTGGCTGTGTGAGGAAAGAAGGATGTACTATAACGGGTTATTATAGTGTGACCGACATCCACAGAGAAACGGTGGGCACCGCGGGCAAGACGTGTGTTACGAGCCCCTGGCCTTGCCGGCGGTACACAGGATGCTAAATCCACCGAACATTGCCCGTTAAAGTACCTGTAAAAGAGAGAGAGAGTGAAGCAACATTGCGGCGGGTAACTTACTTCAATCGATAACCTTAGTGTTCCCAACAACCCTCCACCTGTGTAACAGGCGCCTTGTGAAACCAGAAATCTAATATTAGGAACTCTCCAAGTTCAACTACGGCGCCACAATAACACGGGTTAGCGCTGTCGAGTTAGCTGCCACGAGGTTTAAGCTGTGATTCCATACTAACTAAGTAAACCTTTGATTATTATCATCTGACTTTCCTCTCATCTCTGTATCTTTTAATGTCCATGTTAATTGTGGTTCATATCCTATTTATTACACGAAACAACACACAGACGCATAATATGAGGTATTTTTAACTCCTTCCTATTTCATCCAGTGTCCCTGACTCTTGATTCAACTGTTCCCCTGCACATCACTAATACAAGTTAATCTACATGCCTGAGATCCACTGTATCAACTCATATAAATTTAATACAGGTTCAAAGAAGACTACACATATGACTATTGTTCATGATTATACATCCTCAGCTTTGCTCTGTTGGTATATTTCTTTTACCGTAGACAGTTATTCCTTTCTGCTATTCTCTACCATTATTTCCACTATCTGTCATGAACCAGAAATATTTCACGTCTTCCATTCTGTCTCTTTTCATAGCATTTACTTATCTTAGTCTCTCTTTTTCTACACATTCTTTCACTATATTATTCATTAAGTGTCTTCTCTTACATGTTGTCCGTAAACATCAGATGATTCGCTCCACATTTCCACCCTTTATGAATCTCAAACTTCAATTCCGATTTTTTTTAACAGTGGTGATGTTAACACTTAATGAGTCTTAATTTCATTGTGGCATCTTTCCTGCTGTCATAATTTTACTTTCCATGTATCCTCCCATACACTTAGTACCCCTCACACCGTTCATTTATAGATTGTCTTAAGCTTTAGTACCCCTCACACCGTTCATTTATAGACTGTCTTAAGCTTTAGTACCCCTCACATCGTTCATTTATAGACTGTCTTAAGCTTTAGTACCCCTCACATCGTTCATTTATAGACTGTCTTAAGCTTTAGTACCCCTCACATCGTTTATTTATAGATTGTTTTAAGCTTTAGTACCCCTCACACCGTTCATTTATATGTCTTAAGCTTTTTCCAAGTTTATAAATCTACCAGACAAATTCTTCTCTGGTTCCACTTCACTTATAACTAAACTGGGTCCACAAATAATTTTCCCTCTCTTGATGTTTTACCATTTTCAAGTTTTCTTACTGAATGTGTCATTTTTATCAAACTTATCATGTTTCTCTCTTTTATTCTTCACACTTCACTCCACCATGTTCCAAACGGCATAACTTGGCCCCTCTCTCGCCTCTGCTATATATTACCTTATATTACCTTCTCGCAGCGCTTAATGCCTGTATGTCTTTCCTTTCTCTATATGCAATAACAAGTAGCACAATCACAGTTAGTACTAAGATTTAACATCGTCTAAGAATTGTTTTGAATTGTAGAAGGAATAGTTAAAGCGTAATATCATGTACTGTTCACTTGGAGACCTCCTGGCCAGGTATAGTACATAATATTATGCATTTCCTCATCCAAGGATTAAACTGTTCCTATTCTCTCTCAGTTCTATCCACAGTAACCCCCATTTACATAAAACCACTTTTCCTGAACCATTTCTTTTAGGTTTTTTGCTGCATTCTCTTCAGCTCATCGAGTGTTAACTTTTTCTCACTTTATTTCGTCTTTTTTACCCAAAACTTTCCACTCACTATTACTGTTACCTTGTCCAGTTATTGTAAATATTTCTATAATTTGTATCTTCAGTTATAGTGCTGGTATATAAAAGTTATGTAGTCATCTAAATTATCTATCACTGTCAAAACTTCACATGCTATTCAAGTTAAATTTATAATTCTTTAATCTGCATGAGTTGTCTTATAAGCTAAAGAGCCCATTAGGGTGGTTAAAGCTTATAATGTACCATACAGAATGAAGGAGGTGGGTCACGGTCAGAGGAACTAGGGTCAGGAGAAACAACTATGCAGGCTCAGGTATAAAAGTTATCCCCGAGTAATGTCACTAATTTACGACCGAACAACAAGCTCTCAGCTGGACTAAACCTGCAAGTGTTATAAAGGAGTCTTCAGAGTAGCACTTTCCATCTACGGTATTATCACTGTTGTCCTGCTCACGTTTCTGCATGCCTGTTGCCTAATCACTGGTGTCAACGAAGGCCACAGGGAGAATATTGCACACAAGAACATCAATAAACAGCCGGTCCTGGTTACAGTATGTGTACAGTTTAGCGTCTAACATGTTATGGGTCGGAGTGGCAGGACAGAGGTATAATGGATAATGTTAAAAACCTCACCAGTAGTAACGGTGAAAGATGGCTCAGAGGTGCAGTACCACAATTAAAGCCGTTGTGAGCAGATTTGTGGAGTGTTTACTGAGTCACTGACCACACTGACACTATTCGATTGTATCTCCGTCACTCTGACACTCAAACTGCTGTGGAAATAGTAACACAAAGATAGTTGCGTGTTTACTAAATAACATAACGCCTCGAATTGTTTACTTCAAGGTCAAACAAATGCACAAAGAAAACTCGGAAGGCTAAAATAATTTGCCTGACCTTATTTACCTAATGGTCACCCATACTCGACGTTAAAGGCTATTTTGAGTCCCAGTACTGTTACCCATTACACAGCTTCAGCTGGTAGACTGTACCATAGGTCTACCCTCTGCGTCTTTCGGCGTATGCGCTTGTCTGCCTCGGTATGCAGTCTGGCCAAGTCGAAATTATTGAAACCTTCTTGTGTGGTGCTCCTCCAAGCGTTAAGGTGTGGAGTAATCATCTCCCAGGTGACGGGGTCGATTTGGCATTTTTTCAGGTTTGTCTTAAGACTCTCCTTATACCTTTTCAGTTACCCGCCAGAGTTACGTTTACTATTCGTTAGGTGACTGAAAAGTAGCAACTTGGCAGTCTACTGCGGTCCATGAGGGTAACATGACCATTGGCCAGCAAGAATACTGGCGTGTGTTCTCTTATCTTCCCAGCGAACACGGAAGATGGAACGTAGACTACGTTGGTGAAAGTTTTCAAGTGCCTTGATGTACGTCCTGTATGTAACCCATGTCTCGCTGCCATATAGCAGGGTGGGGAGGACCACTGCTCGATATACGTGTAACTTTGTAAATAATTTCAGCTCCCTACAGCTGAAGACACGGTTCCAGAGTCTGCCAAAGGCTTGAGATGCGCATCTGATCCGATGTTGAATCTCTTCATCGATGTCCGCCGTGGTGGACAGGTGGGAGCCGAGATACTGAAAGTGGGTAACATTAGAGAGGGTAGTACCGGTAAGCTGGATGAATGGAGGAGGTGTGGCTGAACCAGGGGCAAGCTGAAAGAGAATCTGAGTCTTACGTACTTTCACCTCAAGGTCGAAGTGTGCATACGCATCTGTGTAGGTGTTCAGGATCTCCTTTAGGTCGCGTTCAATGTGCATAGTGAAGTTATTAATGGAAGCTGCCGACACCTTTGTTCCTACCTGGAGTCGTCTTATGTTGAAAATACCCTTCATCTGGTACTCCATGTCCATCCCGCCAGGTAAATTGGCGCTGGCACGAGTACGAAAGGCAGCCAAAAAAATGGAAAAGAGAGTTGGTGCCAGTACACATCCTTGTTTAACCCCCATTTAGATGGGAAAGAACTCAGACTGGGTGCCATTGTGCAGGACACTGCCTTTCATGCCATCGTGGAGTTGCCTCACAATGGCGATGAATTTTCGTGGGCAGCCAAAACGGATGAGGGTCCACCAGAGTGCTTCCCTGTTGACCAAGTCGAAGGCCTTAGTTAGGTCAATGAAAGCCATGTACAGGTCCCGACGCTGTTCTCTGCACTTTTCCTGTATCTAAAGGGCAGTAAAGATCATGCCAGTGGTGCCACTTTATGGTCTAAAGCCACATTGAGACATTGGGAGGAAGTTTTCTGTCTCAGGAAAAAGTCTGTTTAGGAGGACTCGGGCGATAATTTTGCCAACTAAGGACAGCAGCGAGATCCCGAGGTACTTGCCACAGTCCGACCGGTCACCCTTGTTCTTATAAATATTGACGATGGAGGCGTCTTTAAGAACTTTGGAGATTTCCTCCTTTTCCCAAACATTCTCCAGGAGAGAGTGGAGACGGCTGGTAAGCAGAGGTCCTCCTGCTTTATGCACCTCAGCTGGGATTCCATCAGGCCCTGAGGCTTTGTTATTTGTATCTGTTTGATGGCAGTCGCTGCTTCATTCAAGGATGGAGGATGGCTGAGGTGGGTCAGCTCTGGATGCTGAGGGACCTGCTGGGCAGTCAGGACATCCACATTGGTGTTTCAGTTGAGCAGTGAATGGTAGTGCTCTTTCCAGCAGTGACAGATGCCTTCCTCATCTTTAATTTGGGAGCTGTCATCGGATGAGTGGAGGAGGGCTGTACCGTGAGTGATTGGCACCATAAAATTTTTTAGTGAAATTGAAAAATTCGCACATCTTGTGTTGATCTGCAAATTTTTGTGTTTCACATGCTTTATTTTTAAACCAATTATTCTTTAGATTCCGAAGTTTTCACTGGGCAGCTGCTTTCCTCTTGCGGAAGGTATCAGCTTTGGTCCGAGACTGAGGGTTGTTCTGCCAGTCAGTTAAAACAGCATGTTTATCATCGACGAGTACATTGATTGCCGCGTCATGTTCATCAAACCAGTCCTGGTGTATTCTTTCGATGTGCCGAGGGTCTCTCTGCAGGTTTTTGTCATGACAATGTCAAGAATATCCCATTCGGCACAGGGATTTGGGTTGTTTGTTGCTAGGTTGTTAATCGGCCCATGTTCGAGCTGCTCTCTGAAAGCATGTGCTACCACTGGCTCCTCCAGAAGCTTAGTGTTAAAACCTCTTCTGGAGGCTTGCTGCTTTCGCCATTTTGGGGTGACTTAAAGTGAGAGCTTGGCTCTGACGAGCAGATGATCAGTGTTGCAGTGGCTTGAGCCACACATGGCTCGGGTGATGAGGACATCTCAGCGATCTCTTTCTCTGACAATGATGTAGTCAATGAGATGCCAGTGTTTGGATCGTGGGTGTTGCTACGAACCTTTGAACTTGTCGGCCTACTGACACACACACACACACACACACACACAGTACATACACACACACACACGCACACAGTACATACACACACACACACACACACACACACACACACACACACACACACACACACTACCCAACAACGCCAGCTAGAGAAGATACTGAAAAGGGCCTGCAGAATCATGCTCGGCGCAGACTACTCCGGATACAACAACGCTCTCTCCACCCTGGAAATGCCATCCCTCAGTGCAGTGGACTACTGCACCATTCTCGTCATCACCAGCTCCTGCCACCGGCAGTCCCCCGCCTACCTCGCACAGTCCGCCACTAAAACAAAATTCAGCTCGTAAGAGCCCGCACTGGTAGATATAAGAATAGCACCATCCCATCTATTGTTATAAACAACTCCTGATTTATGTACTGTACAGCCCTGTAAATGTATTCAACTCATATCATTATGTCTAAATCAAATGTAAGTTTTTATATTTTCAGCCACCGGCTGCAACTCTATTAATAAACCGTTTATTATTATTATTATTATTTTACACACACACACACACAGTACATACACACACACACACACACACACACACACACACACACACACACCATCCCATACACACACACACACATACACACACCATTCCATACACACACCATCCCCCCCCCCCATACACACACACTTCATCCTTGACCACCGAAGGGTCAAGACGTACCTGGCGCTGCTCTAGCAGCAGCCAGGTTAACTGTTAAGTTGGCCCATACCGACTCTCTCCCCTGAACCCTCCTCCCCACCGGAATATCAACAAGTTATCTCCAGAAGTTACTATTTCATTAGGAAAGGACTGGAACCAGTGTTGAATAGTGGTGAACAGTGCTTAAGTCAATGAAAAACAACTCAACAGTAACAACTGAGTCGTACCCAAGCTAACCTTCACACAGTGAGGTCCCAGGTACCCAGTGATAACTGCCCGTGAGACTCAACAACACCAGCTATGTGTTAATCCGTCCACGATAGGGAGGCCTGGGACCACACCTCGGGCCTGTGACACCAGGCCACGTGGTGTCCCCATGATACTACGACACCACGTAGTGAATGAGTTGCTACAGCAGCATGTGAGGTTCCTCATAACACCACCTGTGAGGGAACTACTACACCACGTGATACCCCTCATAACACCACCTGTGAGGGAATTACTACACCACGTGAGACCCCTCATAACACCACCTGTGAGGGAATTACTACACCACATCAAGCCCCTCATAACACCACCTGTGAGGGAACTACTACACCACGTGATACCCCTCATAACACCACCTGTGAGGGAATTACTACACCACGTGATGCCCCTCATAACACCATCTGTGAGGGAATTACTACACCACATCAAGCCCCTCATAACACCACCTGTGAGGGAACTACTACACCACGTGATGCCCCTCATAACACCATCTGTGAGGGAATTACTACACCACATCAAGCCCCTCATAACACCATCTGTGAGGGAGTTACTACACTACGTGTCTGATGTCCATCACCCCAGCGCACAAGATCTACGTGACCTCCACTGTAAACGTTAATCTGTATGTTCACTGTATGTTCCTTCACCTTTCTCTAATGAAGGCTTCTGTTAAACCACCAATGTATGTAATAAGTCATTTATGTCCAATGTATATTTTCAGCCTTCGGGCTGCAGAACTTTTTCAATAAACCGTTAATTATTATTATTATTATTATTATTATTATTATTAAACACACACACACACACGCAAACGCACTCACACACACACACACACACACACACACACACCACAGGGAGGAGAGGGTCCACAAGGTGAATAATTGATGACTATTGAACCCAGATATGCCTGCTTCACATGCCTTCCCATCTTCTCATTCCCCCCAGTGAATTATTTTTGCGTCACATTCCTCATGACGCAATGCTTTTCAAGACTCATTTTATCATTCCTCATTCTTTATTATTATTATTATTATTATTATTATTATTATTATTATTATTATTATTATTATTATTATTATTCTTTCTTCATGGTCTTTAATATCAAGTCATGAGTCTCAATGTTACTATAAGTGTTCATTGTTTGTGTTACATCATTATTTGGTTTCTGTCATCGTGGTGTGTCATTATCAGTTTTTCATTGTTTCTTAAGAATCATTTTTTTTTGCATTGTATTTCATAATTTTCTCGCTTTCCATTTGTCCCATCGTTCTTATTTGGATTCCTTCATGATTAAAACATTGGTCCTCAGGCTTAACCATTCGCTGTCTCCTGTAGGTGTAGTTAACGCCCGACCAGTATCATGACACAGGGCCTCATGCTGTGGTTAAAAAAGTTTGATTGACTATGGTATTAATTAGAATGAAAATTAAATCGGTCAAAACAGCTTTAGAAAGGAAAGATTTATTACTGGTATATATATATTAATAAAGGGGCTGCAGATATTGAAAGAAATTTGTGGATTTTGAAATTATTATTCTATTGGGTAAAACATAATAAGCTTACATATATTTAGGTTAGAAACGATCATAAATGAAGGAGATACTGCAATTGTGAAACGAATTATAATGGCGGGAGAAAGCTTCAGAGTAAATAATGAAATCGCTGCTTGGTTTAAGGTTAGGAAGTAAGACAAGGCTGCTTCCTGTCTCACACCATTATATATAACATCTCTTCGTTGTTTCTAATGAGTAATAAAGGAGTAAAAGTCGAGGATGTGGTAGTGTACAGGCAGCAGATGGTGAAAAGATGAAGCATATGAACTACAAGGAAATGATTTAAAAACGGAAATGGTCCTTGTTTCCAAAAATGGCAAGCGATGGAGATGTAAAGAGAATTTGTTTACGAATTTGCACCAAACTTAGTGGATATGGTTAAAATGTAACCAAGTCCACATGATAGAATTTTGGAGCACATCGCCTCTAAGTTAATCAAGTATTGCCGTTCTAACTGTTCGCTCAATTATAAGACATTCATATACACGTGTACAGTAGCTAAAAAAGTATCTGTGCAAACTCTGTGTGAAACAATATGAGACCATAGACGATAAGTATTGGGATATGCGTGTTGTCTCCTTATACTACAGTATGTGATAGCATTCATTTAACCATTTATTTTAGTCCTATATGTCAACTAACCCCATGTGTTGGATACTGAATGGTGATGGGTAAAGACACGCATACCAACACTCCCGAGGCATCAAGAGTTATACATATAATATTGGAAATCATCAGACCCGCCCTGTCAGATACTTGTCTTAGCTACTGTACACTCTTATTAACACAAGTAAATATTCTAATTTCACGTTATTTACATCCCACCCATCCAGCTCTAGTTGACCGCACACTAAAAACACCTTCCTCACCATGAACATTGTCTACAGAGGAAGGGGCGCGGTGCAAGAGGAACAAGAGGGGTCACTAATACGTGTGTGAAGGGAGGGAGGAGGAAGGGGTAGAGTGCGTGTCTACCTGGTCTCATGAAACACATGTTGATCACGTAAGAGCTACAGGTACAGAGAGAGTAGGCGAGGGAAGTACTCCACCTGATGGGTGACGCGACTCCTCCTCCACCTTCTTTTATGATTATGTATATCTATGTATACTGTTTGTATTCTTGTGTTTATTGATTTATGTATATGTTCACACACACACACACACACATATACATACACCGACACCATATATGTTCACAGACACGCACACACACACACACACACACACACACACACACACACACACACACCACTAAAACCGATACCACTAAAACCGACGCCACTAAAACCGACACCACTAAAACCGACGCCATTAAAATCGACACCACTAAAACCGACACCACTAAAACCGACACCACTAAAACCGACGTCACTAAAACCGACACCACTAAAACTGACACCACTAAAACCGACACCACTAAAACCGACACCACTAAAACCGACACCACTAAAACAGACACCACTAAAACCGACACCACTAAAACCGACACCACTAAAACCGACACCACTAAAACCGACACCACTACCATCACCCTTATAACCGTTAACAAATAACAACAACAGTGTATCAATAACAACAACAAATTCAAAAATCATCAATAAAATCGGTAAAGAACAATAACAAAAACACGACGACTAAAAACAAGTACAGCAAAGAACAAAAAATTTAAATAACTAAAGACATCGAGGAACAAAAAAAACAACAAAAAAGAATAACAGCAATAACAGACAACAACAAATGCAATAACAGCAAAAAAACATCACAACAACAACAACAACACTACCATCAACACCCCTAACTACCACCATTACCACCATTACCACCATTACTAACCCCAACACAACCTTTATATTACTATTAATACCACCATCACTATCACCACACCAACACTATCACCATACCAACCACCTCCACCACTATCACCATACCAACCACCACCAACACTATCACCACACCAACCACCTCCACCACTATCACCATACCAACCACCTCCACCACTATCACCACACCAACCACCACCAACACTATCACCACACCAGCCACCACTCCAACACTATCACCACACCAACCATCCCCCACACTATCACCACTCCAACACTATCACCACTCCAACACTATCACCACACCAACCATCCCCAACACTATCACCACTCCAACACTATCACCACTCCAACACTATTACCACTCCAACACTATCACCACTCCAACACTATCACCACTCCAACACTATCACCACACCAACCACCCCCAACACTATCACCACTCCAACACTATCACCACTCCAACACTATCACCACTCCAACACTATCACCACTCCAACCACCTCCACCACTAACCAGCTTCCGCATATAGTTTAGAATATTAAATCAGTTGTCAATGTAATTATTTGGACCATTTATTACACTGAAATCTGGGCTATATATTCTGATATTTACATTACAGGTAAACGGCATTGAGTGTTCGAGCCTCGGACGAGTGAGTATACGAGTTCCTCTTATCTTGTAAACATAAACATATTTCTGGGTAATTCCTATTTATTCACGTGTATAAGTTGTCTACAATTATTACAGTAGAATGTAGCCATTATACCATCTCATACGGTGATTATTTGTATACGAAAAGGCCCAGCGGAAGTACAGTAAGTTCCTGACATGATACTGTAAACCTTCAATACCTGACGTCATAACTCTAGGGGTTTGATGTTACGGAATTTATGAATGTTTTTTTTTGTTTTTTTTAATGCTTATTCGTAAAGCTCGAACCAGCGTCATTTTGGTTTCATTATTTACAAGCATTTATTCGCTGGGGTTTGGTTGGTGAGTTTGACGACATTCTTATATCTATCACTGAGATCATAGCAAAAACATCCATAACTGTATTTACTCGTAGAAGGACCGTCATCAAGTGCCGTGAGTGATGCAACTTTGTTAAGGGAACTCCTTCTAGTTAATCAATAGCTGTCGTCACACTGGCACAGGCTTCTGGTCAGTGAATCAATAAATGTCGTCACAGCATAACAGACCTTTAGTTGGTGAATCAATAGCTCACCTCACAGTAGTGTAGGACTCTGGTGAATAAATCAATAGCTCACGTCACAGTAGTGTAGGACTCTGGTGAATAAATCATAGCTTACGTCACAGTAGTGTAGGACTCTGGTGAATAAACCAATAGCTCACGTCACAGTAGTGTAGGACTCTGGTGAATAAACCAATAGCTCATGTCGCAGTAGTGTAGGACTCTGGTGAATAAATCATAGCTCACGTCACAGTAGTGTAGGACTCTGGTGAATAAACCAATAGCTCATGTCGCAGTAGTGTAGGACTCTGGTGAATAAATCAATAGCTGAGGGGATACTGTCATATGTTTCATGATGGCTGAACGAATATGGGATGGCGGTATTAAAGGTTTGTTATCGACTAATCATTAATTATCTTTACACTGTTAGCAGTCTCCTTTCTTTACTTTCTCCTTGTATCCCCTCCCTCCCTTCCTCCTTGCTTCCCTCTCTTTACTTCCCTTCTTCCTCTCTTCCTTGCCTCCTTTCCTCAGTCACTTAGAACCCTGTCGTAGTTAACATATTGTTTTGTATTAGTAAATGTTTAGACACTCCGAAGTTGTGTTCTATCTCGGTTAATGGGGATTTGTTGACCTAAGCACTATGTGACTGAGTGCTTAATAAGTAATACTGTTAGTTTAATGGCTTTGAAGATTGTGCTGGAAAGATTTTTTGACTCTAAGGACGTCATAGTTGATTATCTGGACGTTCTGTTAATGGCGAAGAAACTGTGTTAGTAAGAGTTTTGTTAGTAGTGGTTTAATGGCTCACATATTGCGTTAGGGATGATTTAGTGACTCACAGATTGTGTTAGGGTAGTGGTTTAGTGACACATAGATTGTGTTAGTGGTTTAGTGACTCAGATTATCTTAATAGTGGTTGAGTGACTCATTGATTATGTTAGTAATGGTTTAGTGGCTCATAGATTATGTTAGTAGTGGTTTAATGTCTCACAGATTGTGTTAGTGGTGGTTTAGTGACTCAGAATCTATGCTAGACAGAATTTAGTCATCCTTAAGCTAGTTTCATAGGAAATTTAACCTAACCTAACCTAACCTCCCTTGCATTAGATAAATGTCGTCATAAATTTTACTGTAGAATTTGTCATATATTACTTAATTTCCATTTAGTTGTAGCTATAGGCAGAAAAGGTTACCTGTTAGATGCCTTTTAAAGCTGATAAATGTGGACACTGCAGCAGCACGGAAGATTGCTGATATGACATACCAGTGTGTATAAATGTGTATGCTACCATAATAGTATAGTGGTAGGATACTAGTATAGTAGTATCAAACTAGAATTGTGTTATCATACTAGTATAGTGCTATCATACTTGTATAATGCTATCATACTAGTATAGTGCTATCAGACAAGTGTAACGCTTTCATACTAGTATAGTGCTATCATACTAGTAAAGTGCTATCATACTAGTAAAGTGCTGTCATACTAGTAAAGTGCTGTCATACTAGTAAAGTGCTATCATACTGGTATAGTGCTATCATACTAGTATAGTGCTATCAGACAAGTATATTACTATCATACTAGTAAAGTGCTATCATACTAGTATAGTGCTATCATACTAGTATAATGCTATCAGACAAGTGTATTGCTATCATACTAGTAAAGTGCTATCATACTAGTAAAGTGCTATCAAACTAGTATAATGCTATCAGACAAGGGTATTGCTATCATACTAGTAAGTTCTATAATACGAGTATAGTGTTATCATACTGGTATAGTGCTATCAGACTAGTATAGTGCTATCATACTAGCATAGTGCTATCACACTAGTATAGTGCTATCAGACTAGTATAGTGCTATCAGACAAGTGTAGCGTTATCAGAGATGTATAGTGCTATCAGAGTAGTATAATGCTATCAGAGTAGTATAATGCTATCATACTAGTATAGTGCTATCAGAGTAGTATAATGCTATCAGACTAGTATAGAGCTATCATACTAGTATAGTGCTATCAGACTAGTATAGTGCTATCTTACTAGTATAGTGCTATCATACTAGTATAGTGCTATCAAAGTAGTATAGTGCTACCAGACTAGTATAGTGCTATCATACTAGTATAGTGCTATCAGCCAAGTGTAACGCTTTCATACTAGTATAGTGCTATCATACTTGTATAGTGCTATCATACTAGTATATTGCTATCAGACTAGTGTAGTGCTATCATACTAGTATAGTGTTATCATATTAATATAATGTTATCATACTAGTATAGTACTATCATACTAGTGTAATGCTACCATACTAGAATAGTGCTATCAGACTAGTATAGTACTATCATACTTGTGTAATGCTACCCTACTAGTATAGTGCTATCAGACTAGTGCAGTGCTATCATACTAGTATAATGCTATCATACTGGTATCGTGCTATCAGACTAGTGCAGTGCTATCATACTAGTGTAATGCTACCATACTAGTATAGTGCTATCAGACTAGTGCAGTGCTATCATACTAGTATAATGCTATCATACTAGTATAGTGTATCAACTAGTGTAGTGCTATCATACTTGTATAGTGCTATTAGACTAGTGTAGTGCTATCATATTAGTATAGTGCTATCATAATAGTATAGTGCAATCATACTAGTATGGTGCTATCATACCAGTGTAGTGCTATCATACTAGTATAGTGCTATCAGACTAGTATAGTACACTAGTCATACTAGTATAGTAATAACAGTCATACTAGTATAGTGATAACAGTCATACTAGTGTAGTAATAAGAGTCATACTACTAGTGTAGTAATAACAGTCATACTAGTATAGTGATAACAGTCATACTAGTGTAGTAATAACAGTCATACTACCAGTGTAGTAATAAGTCATACTAGTATAGTGATAACAGTCATACTAGTGTAGTCATAACAGTCATACTAGTGTAGTCATAACAGTCATACTAGTATAGTGATAACAGTCATACTAGTGTAGTAATAAGTCGTACTTGTGTAGTAATAACAGTCATATTAGTATGGTGATAACAGTCATACTAGTGTAGTGATAACAGTCATACTAGTATAGTGATAACAGTCATACTAGTGTAGTGATAACAATCATACTAGTATAGTGATAACAGTCATACTAGTGTAGTGATAACAGTCATACTGGAATAGTGGCATCATTCACACTGGTCTAGTGACGACATTAAGCACACGAGCTGACTTCATTTATACTGTTGTGACGTCATTCAAACTGTTTTGGTGAATGACGTCACTGATGCTCTTGTTAGTGCAGGTTTCATGCAGTTATTGTTTAAAAGCTCCATACAGACTGGTGTAGCGAGGAACCAGGCTGGTGTAACGAGGAACCAGGCTGGTGTAGCGAAGACACACAGTCTCTAACTAACACATGACAGCGGGGTGATGAATTGGGTTTAATGAATATTTGTTCAGAAGTCTTTGCACTCTCTCTCTCTCTCTCTGTGGTGATATTGTGGTCTTGTTCAGGGAGGTACATCTGATGCATTTGCATTATAGAGAGCTTTCACGAGTTGGGACAGTGGTTTCAAACTCAGTTGCGAAGCCTATTCCATCGCTATGGTGTGGGAATAAGCGAGATATAACATGGATGATACCTCGTTTTCGTATAGTATTACTTTCTCCTACATTATCCTCTTGCCTTAAAGATTTAAACATGCAGTCAACCTTCTCAGTAGCAGCTTTAAAACACAGTCCGCGAAAATTTTAAGTTGTTAATCCGGATTTCCACAAAGGCGGATAGAGTAATTAGGAGTATTAAATAAAGGAAGAGTTAATGTAATTTGTAACTATCGAAGTATGGTGAAAAATCCTCAGGTAACCACTCTGAACCCCCTACGAGTAAAGCCATCTTATCAACTAGACGTGTGCTGGAGGAAGTGGATAAGAACTATGGCCATAAAATACTAAACCAAACCGTTTTAATATGATGAGGACACATTGGCTCTAATAATGTCTATGGACAATACACATATGGGTGTATTATGTAACACAGAGACACAGGTGGGTGTATTATGTAACACAGAGACACAGGTGGGTGTATTATGTAACAAAGAGATACAGGTGGGTGCAATATGTAACACAGACACACAGGTGGGTGTATTATGTAACACAGAGACACAGGTGGGTGTATTATGTAACACAGAGACACAGGTGGGTGTAATATGTAACACAGAGACACAGGTGGGTGTATTATGTAACACAGAGACACAGGTGGGTGTAATATGTAACACAGACACACAGGTGGGTGTATTATGTAACACAGCGACACAGGTGGGTGAATTATGTAACACAGACACACAGGTGGGTGTATTATGTAACACAGACACACAGGTGGGTGAATTATGTAACACAGACACACAGGTGGGTGTATTATGTAACACAGACACACAGGTGGGTGAATTATGTAACACAGACACACATGTGGGTGAATTATGTAACACAGACACACAGGTGGGTGTATTATGTAACACAGAGACACAGGTGGGTGTATTATGTAACACAGAGACACAGGTGGGTGTAATAGTAACACAGAGACACAGGTGGGTGTATTATGTAACACAGAGACACAGGTGGGTGTATTATGTAACACAGAGACGCAGGTGGGTGTAAAATATAACACAGAGACACAGGTGGGTGTATTATGTAACACAGAGACACAGGTGGGTGTAATAGTAACACAAACACACAGGTGGGTGTATTATGTAACACAGACACACAGGTGGGTGTATTATGTAACACAGAGACACAGGTGGGTGTAATAGTAACACAAACACACAGGTGGGTGTATTATGTAACACAGACACACAGGTGGGTGTATTATGTAACACAGAGACACAGGTGGGTGTATTATGTAACACAGACACGCAGGTGTGTGAATTGTGTAACACAGACACACAGGTGGGTGTAAAATATAACACAGAGACACAGGTGGGTGTAATAGTAACACAAACACACAGGTGGGTGTAATATGTATCACAGAGACACAGGTGGGTGTATTATGTAACACAGAGACACAGGTGGGTGTATTATGTAACACAGAGACACAGGTGGGGATAATATGTAACACAGAGACACAGGTGGGTGTAATATGTAACACAGAGACACAGGTGGGTGTATTATGTAACACAGAGACACAGGTGGGTGTATTATGTAACACAGAGACACAGGTGGGTGTAATATGTAACACAGAGACACAGGTGGGTGTATTATGTAACACAGAGACACAGGTGGGGATAATATGTAACACAGAGACACAGGTGGGTGTAATATGTAACACAGAGACACAGGTGGGTGTATTATGTAACACAGAGACACAGGTGGGTGTATTATGTAACACAGAGACACAGGTGGGTGTAATATGTAACACAGAGACACAGGTGGGTGTAATATGTAACACAGAGACACAGGTGGGTGTAATAGTAACACAGAGACACAGGTGGGTGTAATATGTAACACAGAGACACAGGTGGGTGTAATATGTAACACAGAGACACAGGTGGGTGTATTATGTAACACAGAGACACAGGTGGGTGTAATATGTAACACAGAGACACAGGTGGGTGTAATATGTAACACAGAGACACAGGTGGGTGTATTATGTAACACAGAGACACAGGTGGGGATAATATGTAACACAGAGACACAGGTGGGTGTAATATGTATCACAGAGACACAGGTGGGTGTATTATGCAACACAGAGACACAGGTTGGTGTATTATGTAACACAGAGATACAGGTGGGTGTATTATGTAACACAGAGACACAGGTGGGTGTAATATGTAACACAGAGACACAGGTGGGTGAATTATGTAACACAGAGACACAGGTGGGTGAATTATGTAACACAGAGATACAGGTGGGTGTATTATGTAACACAGAGACACAGGTGGGTGTATTATGTAACACAGAGACACAGGTGGGTGTATTATGTAACACAGAGACACAGGTGGGTGTAATATGTAACACAGAGACACAGGTGGGTGTAATATGTAACACAGACACACAGGTGGGTGTAATATGTAACACAGAGACACAGGTGGGTGTAATATGTAACACAGAGACACAGGTGGGTGTAATATGTAACACAGACACACAGGTGGGTGTAATATGTAACACAGAGACACAGGTGGGTGTATTATGTAACACAGAGACACAGGTGGGTGTATTATGTAACACAGAGACACAGGTGGGTGTATTATGTAACACAGAGACACAGGTGGGTGTATTATGTAACACAGACACACAGGTGGGTGTATTATGTAACACAGAGACACAGGTTGGGTGTATTGTGTAACACAGAGACACAGGTGGGTGTATTGTGTAACACAGAGACACAGGTGGGTGTATTGTGTAACACAGAGACACAGGTGGGTGTATTTTGTAACACAGAGACACAGGTGGGTGTATTTTGTAACACAGAGACACAGGTGGGTGTATTATGTAACACAGAGACACAGGTGGGTGTATTGTGTAACACAGACACACAGGTGGGTGTATTGTGTAACACAGAGACACAGGTGGGTGTATTGTGTAACACAGAGACACAGGTGGGTGTAATATGTAACACAGACACACAGGTGGGTGTATTGTGTAACACAGACTGGTACTTGCAGGACTCAGAGACAAATAGACTCGTATAATCCAAAGACACAGGCTTCTGTAATGAGGACACAGTGTGACGTAATCAGGACAGATAAACCGGTATAATACATAAAGGGGACACAGTGTGACGTAATCAGGACACATAAACCGGTATAATACATAAAGGGGACACAGTGCTACGTAATCAGGACACATAAACCGGTATAATACCTAAAGGGGACACAGAATTTTGTAATAAAGACAATAGTTGGTATAATGAAGACGCGTCTGGTGTCAAAAATTATTGAAACCTGGTGTATTTGGGACACACCAACTGGTGTAGTGAGAATATAAGACAGTATGTTGACATACTGTGTGTGGTGGAAGACGAGCCCCTCATGTGAGCGCTAAGATTCGGCATAGAATAAGTGGTGCCGGGGTGGGGCCCAGGGCACCCATCCCCGCTCGGTGTTGTGGGCGAGGGCCACCCCGCTCTCCACACCCTCTTTACTATCACTCCTCTATCCATAAATTAATTTATCTCCTGGCCATTACCTCGCTCAATGGTAACTCACTCTTTTAATCACATCTCCCAGTATAAGCATCTCCCTGCACTTCCCGTTTCACACTCGGGAGACCTAAGTCAAATTTTCGAGGATCGGAACAAGGGACTATTGATCAGAGCAGCTGCAGAGACGGTGGTCCTCCTGCCTGCGCCACGGTCCCGCCCACCTTCCTATGACTCCAGCACCACTACGAGCCACAGTAGGGCCACACCCGGGTCATACGCCCCTTCTGGTTACCACGCTCATCAACAACACATTATCAACAAACAACATGGCTCAAGATTGTATAAAAGACTGGCCAGTCACTCGGTTTATCTTGCGTGGTTCAGCATAAAGTCTGGTTTACTCTCTTTTCGATCGACCCTGAACCCAGTCCAGTCCAGTCCAGTCCAGTTCAGTCTCCCACCCACTCTATTGCCCAGTCCACTTTAATGTTCAGTCCACTATATTGCCCAGTCCACTTTAATGTTCAGTCCACTCTATTGCCCAGTCCACTCTATTGCTCAGCCCACTCTATTGCTCAGCCCACTCTACTGCCCAGTCCACTTTAATGTTCAGTCCACTCTATTGCACAGTCCACTTTAATGCTCAGCCCACTCTAATGCCCAGCCCACTTTAATGCTCAGTCCACTCTATTGCCCAGTCCACTTTAATGTTCAGTCCACTCTATTGCCCAGCCCACTTTATTGCTCAGCCCACTCTATTGCCCAGCCCACTTTAATGCTCAGCCCACTCTATTGCCCAGTCCACTTTAATGCTCAGCCCACTCTATTGCCCGGTCCACTTTAATGTTCATTCCACTCTATTGCCCAGTCCACTTTAATGCTCAGCCCACTCTATTGCCCAGTCCACTTTAATGCTCAGCCCACTCTATTGCCCAGTCCACTTTAATGCTCAGCCCACTCTATTGCCCAGTCCACTTTAATGCTCAGCCCACTCTATTGCCCAGTCCACTCTAATGCTCAGTCCACTAGATTGCCCAGTCCACTCTAATGCTCAGTTCACTATATTGCCCGATTCAATTCGCTTCCTTACCTACTCTTCACACACACACACACGTGGGGTGGCTCTTCTTCTGTCCAACTGTTAGATAGGGTGGAATCAAAGGCATTTCGTCTTATTAACTCTCCTCCTTTAGTTGATAATCTTTCTTCCCTTTCTCTTCACCACAATGTTGCTTCACTCTCTCTCTCTTTTACAGGTACTTTAACGGGCAATGTTCGGTGGATGTGGCATCCTGTGTACCGCCGGCAAGGCCGTGGGCTCGTAACACTCGTCTTGCCCGCGGTGCCCACCGTTTCTCTGTGGATGTCGGTCACACTAGAATAACCCGTTATAGTACCTCCTTCTTTCCTCACACAGCCAAACTGTGGAATGCTCTGCCTTCTTCTGTGTTTCCATACTCTTACAATCTGCCTCACTTTAAAAAGCTGGTTTTCCGGCATCTTCGTGGTGTAGATTAACATGGTATTTTTCTTTTCAATTTTTAATTTATTTTTACTCTTACTTCCCCCTCCCCCCCCCCCCCAGGCACCGTTGTGGGTCGATGACCTGTGCCCGGGTGGGCTATTCCTCGTAAAAAAATCTACACTACATCAACTACACCATCAGTCTTAGACGGGGTTGACCCCATCCGAAACCCCACTTACGGGACACATCTAGGGTGCCTACACATCTTTATGCCATATCTCTTCTCTCCTTCAAAACTAAAGCCGCAAATCGCACACAAAAAAGCAAGCAAACACACACACACACACACACACACACACACATATATATATATATATATATATATATATATATATATATATATATATATATATATATATATATATATATATATATATATATATGGCCATAATAAGTCACCAAACCAACTTCTGAAAGTTTCTTCAAGAGGTTTTGAAATGTGGTGATATAAAAGCTTGCAAGTGTTTTGGTTATTGCGACCTTGATCTTTGACCTCTGAAGCTCAACTGTTTAATGTGGCTCTCAAGGGATCCCCACAAGTAATTATAGAAGCCTATTTGATACATGATACATACAAAAATGTGTTGTTGAAGAATTGTCATTTGTTAACGTCATTTTCTGGAGAAAGGAAACGTCTAAGAGAAGAACGGCAGTGACAGTTTAACGTACCTCTTGTGGATGAATCTAATGTAATAAGTCTTATCCGTATACGTTACATCGCTCCAGAGTTAGTGCAAATAAGTGGATTTTGAGCTTTAAACGACCTAGATCTCCCCAAAAACGTCTGTGTTTTATACATACCAAACATAGATCATCCATGACCTTTGGTCAGGTTTGGTTCTAATACGGCTGAATCCTTCGGGGGCCAGGTAATAGGGTAACTTGTACTGGTCCACCTCTTACAGCTCCATTTGGTGCACCATTATGTTCCTATATCTCCTTTCCATAGTACAGCAGTCTTGATGTGCCAACCACCTCGGGAAAAATTTTTTTGGCCACTGGTAACTTCCCATACTAAACCATTCTATGACAGTAGTAAAGTATTAAACTATTGTATGGCAGTAGTAAAGTACTAAACCATGCTATGACAGTAGTAACTTCCCATACTAAACCAGTCTATGACAGTAGTAACTTTCCATACTAAACCATTGTATGACAGTAGTAATGTACTAAACCATTGTATGACAGTAGTAATGTACTAAACCATTCTATGACAGTAATAACTTCCCATACTAAACCATTGTATGACAGTAGTAACTTCCCATACTAAACCATTGTATGACAGTAGTAATGTACTAAACCATTGTATGACAGTAGTAATGTACTAAACCATGCTATGACAGTAGTAACTTTCCATACTAAACCATGCTATGACAGTAGTAACTTCCTATACTAAACCATTGTATGACAGTTGTAATGTACTAAACCATGCTATGACAGTAGTAACTTCCCATACTAAACCATGCTATGACAGTAGTAACTTTCCATACTAAAACATGTTATGAATGTGTAAACTTACCTTGACACCTCCTGGTATAATGTTCTGTGGTCATGTCCACTTCCTATGGCACACGGTTTAATGGATGTTATGTTACCATGCTGTACCCTTCTGTTAAGCAAATTTTAGCTGTGTTAACTTTTATTGGTACAGTATGTAGTGCCTGTTGTACCCTCCTCGATTTGTGGTAACTTTCCCTAGATCATCCAGTCTTGGATGTACTCACTTTATGTGCCCCAGTACAAGATTCTATGTACGTGGCAGCATTTCCTGGTAATTTAGTACACATATAATATGCATATAATATATTCTCCACTTACGCTTGGTTGCTAGTGAGTTAACGTTATCTATTTCATCATTCTGTGAAGGTTGTAGTTTTTCCTGTTATACTTATGTGTTCGTAGTATCTTCTCAAGGAACAACATTCTGTTTATCTGGTAGTTTCCCCTGATGCACCTTATGTGACTTCTCTTGGTAAACTAATATAAGGGGTTAGACACCTCAATCAGTACACAATTCCATGACTGTGCTAACTTTCCCTCCACACTATCCTTTGGTACACTTTTCTGTCAAGGGGTGGTGTGGGATGGGGTGGGGTGGTGTGGGGTGGTGTGGGGTAGGGTGGTGTGGGGTGGGATGGGGTGAGGTGAGGTGGGGTGGTGTGGGGTGGGGTGGTGTGGGGTGGGGTGAGGTTCTTCAAGTTGTGAGGGCTTCCCCACCGCCATACTATCAACAGCAACAGATAAGGTGAAGGGCTATATACTTAACACATTAGTCTAACCATTAAGTAAGAGATTGTAGCAAGTCTATCAGCTGGATATACCACGTGTAAACAAACACACCGTTGCCACATCTAAGAAAATGCGCCAACCAGTGTACTAGCTATAAGTGCAGCAGACTATGCATAATTCTGTTCCTGTTTTTGTAGTAGTAGTTTAATTGTTTCCCCGGTGTGGGTGCGTGGAAGATGTCTTCTCTTACATACATGGGTGATTATATATATCTATGTGATATTTACTTTTCACTTGACTATCTTTTTAGAAATGTCAAATTTTGCAATATACACATTTGAAAGGGGATTTTTTTTTTATTCATCACATATATACATAGGAAAACAAATCAGCTTCATTTATATATAACTAAATTTGACCATAATATCCCTTGCATTGGCGACGTGTTTCCCTATATATTCAATATACTTTAAACACCAAACTATTGTATAGGTATATTTTTTGCAGTACAAGGCAAAGGAGCATCAACTGCATGAATGGGTATTGCCTAAAGAATTGGGAGTTGGGTCTGTGTGGTAAATTAATCAATCAATCAGAGTACAGTCTTCTCGGGCTGTTTTGACCAATCCTTTAAGCTTTTGTATCTCTCTGGGGACCAAGTTTTTAATTTCATTCACCCATCCCAGTCTCTTCCTTCTCCTGGTCCTCCTACCATCAACTTTGTCCATTAATATATCTGTTATTATTTCCTTAACCCTGATTATGTGACCAAGTTATCTTATTTTTATTTGTCTGTACATTTCAAATATTTCTCTTCAAGTTCATTTTGATCGTCAATGAACTCTCTATTCTAAAATTTATTCCACTTAAAATTATGTTGAATAAAACTTTGCAGGATGACTTATAAAGCTTATTGTTCTAAACTGGGTCCACTCTAAGGCTCCTATTAAGGGCTCATTTGTGGTATATAGAATGTTAATTAAGGAAGTCTTTACTAAGGAGGAGTTCTACTTAATGATCAATAGATTACTTAAACATTCTGTACATTATTTTCCTAATATGTATAAAACAGTTATTTTTAGTTTACGATTATTTACGTTTTTAAGGTTTACACGTAATTCATCATTATCAATGTTTAATCGTTTAAGAGGAAGACATTGAATTATACTAATAACCAACACAAGTAACGACGAAGGACCATAATAACGCACTTTTGTTATGTGTTTGTTTAATAATGTATAGTTCTCTGGTCAACATTCCCCTCAGAGAAAACACTATTTTCCTTAACTAGCAAACTTTCTGGTCTTGTCTATGTTTTTTCATAATGTCCCAGATGTGTTTTTCTACCGACCAAATGCCTCCCAGCAGTACTGTTTGAGAACTTTACCTTACTGACATCGCTCAATAGTTCCTTATTTTTCTGACCTGAAGTTACTTGAAGTGAAGCCTGTTAACTGCCGACATCCATTAATCTCAGGTCAAGTTTTCAATACCATGTAAACAAATAAATTGAATCTATATGTGTCAGATTGTTGAGAAAAGCGAGCTACGCGTAGGAGTTAAGGTGGCTTAGATGTCGACAAGTGCGGGGTGATGTCAGTGGGTTGATTCAGGTGTGTAAGGCATTATTTCGGCATGGTGTACACACATCAGTCTTAGTTCTACTCAGTGTTGCAAGACATTACTGAAATAGATATAGATGAGTTATCATTCTTCTCTTGTATCCATATCTTTTATTAGTCTTTTTATTATATTAGTTTGGAGGTAATGGTGTATTTTCGTCTTTATAGGCCTCTTGTGTTTCATTCAGTTTTATTCTTCGGTTGTTCTTGGACAATCTTGGTGGACAACAGAATTTAGTTGTTGTCGATTGAATTATTTTTCCAGCTGATGGATATTTAAATGGCCCTCCTGTCGTGGTAATTCATCCTTCTTAGTTTGCTGGGATGTTTCTTATGACTTACAAATCATTAAATATTTGAGGATTTTAGTGTTTATCTTTTTTCTTATGTTTTTATCATCTCTCTTTCTTTTTCTTCTTCATCTTCCCAACTTTTATGCAGTTTAGTGTGGAGTAGTATAACTGTGTCGTACATATTACACCAAGTGGTAATGTGTCAATATGGAGGTGAATTGCTCATCTGTACCCAGTGTGTTGCTCAGTGGTCATACCCATATGTTAGAAATGGTTTTCTTTACTTAGTTAACCCATCTTAACGACGTATTGCTAAACACTTAAATGGATTATTTTGATGTATTTCTTTACAATGGTTTTAGGAAATTTTATTGGATAATTTTTGTTATCACCTTCATCGTATGTATCCATATTTACATAAAAAAAAACATTAACATAACGTGGCCTTCACTGATTACCTAACACCACACAGTATGTGGTGTTACAGTGAAGGATATACATTGCTTACGACGTTACTCTGATCGCAACAGCTTCTTTCTTCTTGTTACCTTAAGTGACTCTCATACGACGCTTAAAAAGCATTAGAAAAATATGCTGTAATCTAATTCCTAAATATGTTTCTTCGTGTTAAATGCGTTTCCAAAATAATCAGTTTTTTCTGTGACATATATCAGCTTGTAAAATGTATAACAAATTATTCCTTTAAGCTTTGCCAAAGTGGTTAGCAGCCACTAGAAATTTTATGAAATTTTATGAATATGAATAAGGGCACCAGGTGATTGTGTCATTAAGAGGTGAGCTACAGGTGATACCGCTGGGCAACAACTAAGACAGACGCAAGTTGGCCCAAGTGGATAGCTGTAAAATACAGGGGAGACCGTGATTAACCTAACCTCTGTACCTTGACTCCTTGTCAAGGTACAGAATTAATCGAAATAGTGGTTAAATTAATATAATATTTTGTAATGCAGACACTAAGGTCATATAGTAATGATAGATAGTTCAGGTTTGACTTGATGAGGGATTTCAGTTTCTTTACATATTAAGAAATGGTTAGGTTAGGTTAGGTTCTATCCTAACCTAACCTAAGTACAAAAGCATATCGTTTATATATATATATATATATATATATATATATATGCAAGTAAATCACTGTAGGTGCGCGTGATCTAGGTATATGCTGATAACCACCAGGAAAGAAGAAAACACGAAGTTCCCAAGCGCTTGGGAACTTCGTGTTTTCTTCTTTCCTGGTGGTTATCAGCATATATATATATATATATATATATATATATATATATATATATATATATATATATATATATATATATATATATATATATATATTTCAGTTGTCTGTTGCGGGATAATTAACACTTCTGAAATTTAAGCGGGGCAGAATTGGTGGTGTACAGGTGGGGGGCTCTACCCAAGACTCCTCTCAGTTAGCGCCAGGCACTACTTTACACTCTCCAGCAACGTCAGCATTGGCACTCGTCCGTTTGTGTACTAAACTATGACTTTATTTTGTTCTAGTTTTTTGCCACTAATCCTACCAAGATCGTTAACAGTACACAACTACCTGACCACAGTATAGTATTGATGTTTGCGCAGTGGGAGTTATCTTGGACAGGTACTGTACATGTGTGTGATCAAATATTTACATTAAGAGAAGCATTTGGTGACAAAATATATATACATCATGAGCTTAGCAGACAGACTGAGGTGACCTTGCGTGTATAAGAAATAAACAGCAATATGCTGCCTATTAGTGCAACCTGACATTTTACATTTATTAGGTTTCTAAGACAACTCATTGAACCACCGTTAAGTAACATACACAGCCTCTTCTCTTTATTCTTATTTGTTCATAAGAAATTCGAGATTAGGTAGAATTATTGTGCAATGGACCCCAAGGGTGGAGACTGGATGTGCGTGGTGGCGCTGCGCAAGAGGGTGTGTTCGTGCGTATGGCAGTGCTCTGCCCTTGCAGGTTGCCAAAGTATGATACTTCAGTTCTTCATTAAACATATGTCTTTTGCTTAAGAGCTTTAATGTTAGGTGAAAGCTTCCCATTTTGTTATATTCAGCGTAAAAAGATGTAGCATTATTTAGATGTTATATATATGGATATGAATATGGAAATGCATAATATAGATGACAAAATTTCCAGATTACCAAGCGTCGTTCTGGAAAGATCGTTTAGTAGGTCTTACATGCGATAAATTTGTATCGTGCGGTACGATATCTCCCCTGCCACTCCTGGCAACTCACTGCCAAACATTCGGCACTTCCATTGTGAGCCTGACTTTAGACCTGTGAATAACTGCTGCTGGACGGCTACGTTGTGAACCATTGGTAATAATATATATATATATATTCACCCCATTGATCAGGCTATTGCGATATTTTAGGAATATAAACTAAATAATGGTCTTAGGATGTGGTAATTACACTATTATCAGATCGTAGAACCTGAGTGTTATTTTGTATTCCAGAGGACATACCAAGTCCTTCTGTATAGGTGTAACGGTGAAAGTGATCAAGAAGTGAAACTGGGTTGGAGTTATCCGTAGAGTTTATCGCCCAGTGTGGTCATGTTGATGATGGTGGAGTAGTGCGATAAAGGTTGTGCCGGCGGAGTGGGCGACGCCACTATGGATGCCTAGTCCGTCATGGGAGTGTCTTCCCTGACCGACAAGACCACGCTGGATCACGGATAACATGCCCAAGGTAAACTAACTTCTCTCTACTGAACGGGCCCTCTCACACCATGGCTAACACTGCGTCTAGCCGACACCTCCGCCATCATGCCCTGCCCTCACCCTGATCTTCACCCTTACCCTCCACCTTCCTTCACCTTCCTTTACCCTGTTCTTCACCTTCCTTCATTTTGGTCTTCAACCTTCCTTCACCCGTTCTTCACCTTCCTTCACCTTCCTTCACTCTGGCCTCCACCTTCCGCCACCTTCCTTCACGCCGTTCTTCACCTTCCTTCACCTTCCTTCATTTTGGCCTCCAACCTTCCTTCATCCCGTTCTCACCTTCCTTCACCTTCCTTCACCCCGTTCTTCACCTTCCTTCACCCCGTTCTTCACCTTCCTTCACCTTCCTTCACCTCGTTCTTCACCTTTCTCCACCCTGTTCTTCACCTTCCTCCACCTTTCTTCACCCCGTTCTTCACCTTCCTTCACCTCGTTCTTCACCTTCCTTCACCTTCCTTCACCTTCCTTCACCTTCCTTCACCCTGTTTCATTAGACCAGCAGTTTGTGTTCTTACATTTATCCTTTACCAACACCTTGTGTACACCATGGCCAACACCTTGTGTACACCATAGCCAACACCTTGTGTACACCATAACCTACACCTCGTGTACACCATAGCCAACACCTTGTGTACACCATAGCCAACACCTTGTGTACACCATAGCCAACACCTTGTGTACACCATAGCCAACACCTCGTGTACACCATGGCCAACACCTTGTGTACACCATAGCCAACACCTTGTGTACACCATAACCTACACCTCGTGTACACCATAGCCAACACCTTGTGTACACCATAGCCAACACCTTGTGTACACCATAGCCAACACCTTGTGTACACCATAACCTACACCTCGTGTACACCATAACCTACACCTCGTGTACACCATAGCCAACACCTTGTGTACACCATAGCCAACACCTTGTGTACACCATAACCTACACCTCGTGTACACCATAGCCAACACCTTGTGTACACCATAGCCAACACCTTGTGTACACCATAGCCAACACCTTGTGTACACCATAGCCAGCACCTCGTGTACACCATAGCCAACACCTCGTGTACACCATAACCAACACCTTGTGTACACCATAGCCAACACCTTGTGTACACCATAGCCTACACCTCGTGTACACCATAACCTACACCTCGTGTACACCATAACCTACACCTCGTGTACACCATAACCTACACCTCGTGTACACCATGGCCTACACCTCGTGTACCCCTTGCCTTCCCTCTACCCACTCTTTGGCCAGACTGTCTCGCACGCTAACTTGTACCATTTCCTTACCCTTCATTTCCACACCCTGAACTGCACCCAGCACACACCCTCCCCGCCCATAGCTCCACCCCGGTCTCTTGTCCACACACACACAGGTTTGTCAATTTTTCTTGTAACTCAACCTCGACTCAACTGTTGATCGTTAACTGCCCTCCAATACACCCTGACTTCAGCCCTTGTATTAGTTTCCAGTCCTCTCTATATTATAATTGTCATTGTATCCAGCACTCAGTCTGTCGCAACACTCTACCACCAGTCTGCCGCAACACCCTACCACCAGTCTGCCGCAACACCCTACCACCAGTCTGCCGCAACACCCTACCACCAGTCTGTCGCAACACCCTACCACCAGTCTGTCGCAACACCCTACCACCAGTCTGCTGCAACACCCTACCACCAGTCTGCCGCAACACCCTACCACCAGTCTGTCGCAGCACCCTACCACCAGTCTGTCGCAACACCCTACCACCAGTCTGCCGCAACTCCCTACCACCAGTCTGCCGCAACACCCTACCACCAGTCTGCCGCAACACCCTACCACCAGTCTGTCGCAACACCCTACCACCAGTCTGTCGCAACACCCTATCACCAGTCTGCCGCAACACCCTACCACCAGTCTGCCGCAACACCCTACCACCACACTGCCGCAACACCCTACCACCACACTGCCGCAACACCCTACCACCAGTCTGCCGCAACACCCTACCACCAGTCTGCCGCAACACCCTACCACCAGTCTGCCGCAACACCCTACCACCAGTCTGTCGCAACACCCTACCACCAGCCTGCCGCAACACCCTACCACCAGTCTGCCGCAACACCCTACCACCAGTCTGCCGCAACACCCTACCACCAGTCTGTCGTAACATCCTACCACCAGTCTGCCGCAACACCCTACCACCAGTCTGCCGCAACACCCTACCACCAGTCTGCCGCAACACCCTACCACCAGTCTGTCGTAACACCCTACCACCAGTCTGCCGTAACACCCTACCACCGGTCTGCCGCAACACCCTACCACCAGTCTGCCGCAACACCCTACCACCTACCTTATCCTCTGTCTAACTTTACCTTCACTTCAAACAGTCCTGCAGCCTGCCAGCCTACCTGTACTTAGACAGTCATCCTGCCCCACCACCACCACTCGTCCTGCACTACCACCACCACCACCCATAACCCAACCACTACCACCCATAACCCCACCACTACCACCACCACCACCCATAACCCCACCACTACCACCACAACCCACACCCTATACCACCACCAACCACACCCTGCACCACCACCACCACAACCCACACCCTACACCACCACTACCACCACAACCCACAACATTTTCAACCAATACCACCGTTATCCTCTACCCCCCTCCCTACCCACTCTCATTGTCCCCACCTCTTTCCTCACACTGTCATCACCCCCTCACCTTACAGCCGTGTACCATACTCGTAATGTACCTCTGTTATACTACCATTACAACTAGTATGTGTGTATGTCGTTTAACTGTGCCTCTGGTGTCTTATTCTGAGTGTTGTTTTGTTATGCGCATTTTTCTGCTTTAGTATTAGTAAGTACAAGAGACTATACTAATGCAGGAGTGACCCGACATTGAGAAGTGTTAGAAAATTAGGTCAAGATAAATCAAGGTGGTCAAGTGACTTTAAGAGATTCAAGGATGTCGGTGCATGACTGTGCCTAAGGTCTTGTGTCTTAAGGCATATATATATCCTCCATCATTCTCAGTCACTAGTTAGAATAATCACGTCTCGTATTTCACCAAGTTCGTCCAAGTTCGTGGAGAATCAATTTTCCTACTAAGTTTCATAGAAATACTTCGACAATACAACAGCTATAGCAACTACAGGAAGACCACAATAACGGAAACAATAACAAAACGTACGATATCCTTCTGTGTTATAACATCTTACATATGGACTTGTATGGCAAAATGTAACCGTCTTTATAAATGACTTCAGTGTCACGCCAAAGTGAGGATAATTAATACAATCACATCGTACGTTTTCCTTTGTCTCCAGCGTGTAGTGTGTTGATGGGGCAAGAATAGTGTGTTGATGGGGCAAGGATAGTGTATTGATGGGGCAAGGATAGTGTATTGATGGGGCAAGGATAGTGTGTTGATGGGGCAAGGATAGTGTATTGATGGAGCAAGGATAGTGTATTGATGGGGCAAGGATAGTGTATTGATGGGGCAAGGATAGTGTATTGATGGGGCAAGGATAGTGTGTTGATGGGGCAAGGATAGTGTATTGATGGGGCAAGGATAGTGTATTGATGGGGCAAGGATGGCGTTTGATGGGCGAGGATGGTTTGTGTATGTAGCCTGATTGGAGTGTCGTTGATAGGCTCAATATTATATATACACTGCTGACGGCTATGGTGTTTTGTTGTTTAAGCGAAGGAGGGCATAGGCCGGGGTGTTGACAGTGTAGACATAGGTAGGAAGGAGGAGTGTTGTTGGGGGTGAAAGGATTTTGTTGATATGACCTGGACGTAACGGTGTTGATAGAGCAAGGATGTTCATTTTTGTCAGAGCGAGGACACAGTTTATATCCAGGGGGAGGCAGGTGTTAGTGGAGCGAGGCCGAAATGTTGGGTGACGAGGACGAAGGGCGCTACTGCGGAACACAGCACAACGCATCGATCTGCACAATCATACTCCAGTTGCCTGTACCACTGTCCGAGGACTACTCCCGCTTTATTATGCCAGCTGTTGCTTGACGCTGCACTGAGGGAGAGAATTTGTGTCCGGAAGGGAATGGTGAGCTGGAACATTCTTGGCAGGGGAAAGAGGGAAGATACAGATGTTTAGATTCTAGCAGTGCCCATAAGTCGTTGTAATACCTGGTACTGTAATGCACATTGAATGATTTCAACACCTCACACTCCACTAGAGGGATGGCGCTGTGTTATGTTAGTGTTCAGGTCTTTGGTTTCCGAAACACAGCTTGAGTTAAATATCCGGTCACAACGAACAATATTATAACTCATAGGTACTGGTACAGTATATTACACCCATGGAAGTAAAACTCACACTTGAGTCACTGAAGGTACGATACTATTTATGGTGTATGTTGTAGGGTAGTGTCACCATAAACAGCAGTGTAGGGTAGTGTCACCATAACCACCAGTGTAGGGTAGTGTCACCACCATAAACAACACTGTAGGGTAGTGTCACCACCATAAACAACACTGTAGGGTAGTGTCACCACCATAAACAACCACTAAGTCTGACAGTAAACAGGAATAACTGGCAGTACAGGATGGCGATACACCCACAAAATGTTAAGCTACGGCAGATAACACCAGGGCAATAGATAATGTGATGGCGGCGTAGTAGAGGCTTGGACGTTGAAGTGATGGCGGTAAAGGTCACCACTCCGGCCCTGCTGCTGAGAATAGAGCACATAAATGATGAATGCCAACATTTTCAGCCCCAAATACCACTTCACGTGATGATGTCTATGTCGCTAGGGACAAGGGGGCTGGATTGGTTGGATAAGCATAATTTGAATGACCATTGTATCGACGTGAACCAAAGGGTTTTAAAATTGACTATACTCAATGAAGCTCTGTACAACACATAGGTAAGGTGTGAATTATATAGTGGTTTGTGATACTCCTTGTTCTACTAAAGTACAGTACTACTTCTGGCTGGGATTGGTTTTAACTATTTTGTTTGAATAAATATGTAATATCGTGGGACAGACCTGTGTTGGTGTATATAATGCCGGATTACATTAACATGAGATATGGATTTCTAAACTTGAAGAGACTGAATGGATGATAACTGGTATATGACGGAAGGTCTCATGCTAACTCCGGTCGAATTAGTGCTGAACCTTCGCTGCAAAAACATTAAAAACACCTTCATAGATCTGCCGTTTGATTTTACGTGTCAAAAAAGGTATTGAAAAAGTGTGTTGACTATACGTGGTAAAAAATAGTTAAACATACAAGAATACAATGGCTGTTGAATTCGTAAAGGTCAGGGGCTCTTGATATTAATATTAATGTAATAAATTACTCTCAAAAATAATATTATGAAATCTGGGACTCTCGCCATCTTTGTATATTAGATAGTTGAACATCTGAAGTTCCTTAGAGGTTTTGTATCAGTACCTAAGTCTAATATGTGACAGGGACAGTTTTGTCCTCCTGTTCTTGGTGAATACTGTATGAAGATATTATTACTGGACCACCAACACAAGGTGATATTTACATACCCTCTTAACTTGTGTGTGATTATTATGGCGCTGTACCGAGTTTGGGTCTTAAATGTCCTGTGTAAGGAGCTACATTATGGCCAAGGGCCATCCTCTTCCGTTTAGTCATTAAAAAAAGGCGTTACTAAACATGGTGCCTGTGATTATTATGAGGTTGTGTACTGTAATACGTCTTTTATTGTCATATCCATGCTCTGATAAAATACTTTATTACTTTAATTATTAGTATTAATAGTAGTAGTATTAGTACTAGTAATACTAATAGTAGTAGTAGTATTAGTACTGGACGCGGGGACAGCAAGCCGTCTTCGACATCAGGATTTTTTATCCCATGGCCGCATGTCACCGTAACTTAGCTCTCGATGCTGCACACAGGAGGAACGAGAACGACAAGATAAGGGCATACGGGGAGAGTATTCAGAACGTTGATTAGGGCAGCTTCACTCCTCTGGTGTTCACAACCTCTGGTGGGATGGGACCAAGTTCAAGATGCTTCTACGCCAGACTCACAGAGGTGCTATCCGAACAGAAGCAGCAGCCCAGAAGTTATGTTACAGCCTGGATGAGATGTCAACTGTCCTTCTCTCTCCTTAGGTCGGCTTTGCTCTGCCTCAGGGGAACGAGAGCATCGGCCCCAAAGCCGACAACAGTTGCAGATATTGACTATGAGGCAACAGTCACTGAATGCCTCATAGATCTGTGGCTCAACTAAGTCAACACGGCTCGGATAGCTACTTATGTATTAGGATATTTAATATTAAGTTAATAAAATGGTGGCTATTGGGGGAGGATGGAGGTCACGTCACAAAAAAAAGTAATACTAGTAGTAGTAGTAGGGTAATACTACTAGTAGTAATACTAGTAGTTGTAGAAGAAGTAGTTTCAGTTTGATCAAATACTTTATTACTATTATTATTAGTAGTAGTAGTAGTATTAGTACTAGGCAATAGGCTTATCCGTGCTCCAACACACAATAGAATTTGAAGCAACCGAGGTCAAGCAAGTGGCGTATGTTGACGACCTTACAGGAGCAGGAAAAGTGGAGGACATCAAAAAGTGGTGGGACCTGGTAACATTACGAGGCCCACAAATAGGGTACCACCCAAACGCCAGCAAGTCCTTCCTCATTGTGAAGCCAGAACATTATGAACGGGCAATGGAGGTGTTCGGTGGAAGTGAGGTCAAACTAACAAAGGATGGCCAAAGACACCTAGGCGCAGTAATCGGCACGACGGACTTCAAGACTGAGTACGTAACGGGAAAGGTGAATGAGTGGGTTAGGGAAATCCAAGTTCTGTCTGATATTGCTAACACAGAGCCATATGCGTCTTCTGCGGCATTCACCCATGGAGTCGAGCATCGCTGGAACTACCTGATGCGTACTATCCCCGATATCGGACCCCTCCTCCACCCTCTGGAAGGAGCTATCAGCGTCAATTTCATTCCCAAATTAGTGAAACACCCTCACTTAACCCCAGCAGAAAGATCGCTCCTTGCACTACCACCGAGACTGGGAGGAATGGGATTGACCAATCCAGAGGAGATTGCTGCCACCGAACATCAAAACTCAGTTCAGCTCACGGCAGCCCTCACGGACCACATAATAGCTCAGAACGCAACAGGGGAGGTGGATACCAGTGAAGTAAACAAGATTAGAAGGTCCATTACGACAGAACGACAGCACGGCCAAAGTGATAAGTTGCAGCAACTGTTGCTGCAAGTACCAGAGAATTTGAATAAAAAAGTAGCTATAGCGCAGGATGTGGGCGCCTCGAACTGGTTAACTACGTTACCGATAAGGGCAAATGGTTTCAGTCTCAATAAACGAGAATTTACAGATGCCATTGCTCTAAGGTACGGTAGGTCAGTAGAAGGTTTGCCCTCCCAATGACTGTGTGGCTCTTCCTATGACGTCGATCACGCCATGGTGTGCAAGAAAGGGGGCTTCATATGCATGAGGCATGACGAAGTAAGGGATCTCACAACAAATATGTTGAAGAAAATCTGCCGTGATGTCAGGGTAGAACCGACCCTCCTTCCATTGGATGGTGAGATTTTCCAACATAGGACTTCAAACACATCTAACGAAGCCCGTGTTGACATCAGTGCTCGAGGATTCTGGACTCGGGGACAGCGAGCCTTCTTCGACATCAGGATTTTTGATCCCATGGCCGCATGTCACCGTAACTTAGCTCTTGATGCTACACACAGGAGGAACGAGAACGACAAGATAAGGGCATACGGGGAGAGAATTCATAAGGTTAATCAAGGCAGCTTCACTCCTCTAGTGTTCACAACCTCTGGTGGGATGGGACCAAGTGCAAGATGCTTCTACGCCAGACTCGCGGAGGCGATATCTGAACAGAAGCAGCAGCCCAGAAGTTATGTTACAGCCTGGATGAGATGTCGACTGTCCTTCTCTCTCCTTAGCTCGGCTTTGCTCTGCCTCAGGGGTACGAGAGCATCGGCCCCAAAGCTGACAACAGTTGCAGATATTGACTATGAGGCTACAGTCACTGAATGCCGCATAGATCTGCGGCTCAACTAACTCAACACAGCTAGGCTAGCTACTTATGTATTAAGATAATAATATTAAGGTAATAAAATGGTGGCGAAGGTATTGCTATTGGGGGAGGCTGGAGGCCATTTAAAAAAAGAAAAGTGGTGGTAGTAGTAGTCGTATGTTACGGTTTTAAGGAAATAATGTACTCACAATAAAGTACATCACGTAATATTGGCTGTGGTGAAATGTAATTATCATTATACCTTGGTGCAGTACACCATGTGTTAATGCCATACCTTGGTACAGTACACCATGTGTTATCTCCATACCTTGGTACAGTACACCATGTGTTATCTCCATACCTTGGTACAGTACACCATGTGTTATCTCCATACCTTGGTACAGTGCACCATGTGTTATCTCCATACCTTGGTACAGTACACCATGTGTTATCTCCATGCCTTGGTACAGTACACCATGTGTTATCTCCATACCTTGGTACAGTCCACCATGTGTTATCTCCATGCCTCGGTACAGTACACCATGTGTTAGCGCCATACCTTGGTACAGTCCACCATGTGTTATCTCCATGCCTCGGTACAGTACACCATGTGTTAGCGCCATACCTTGGTACAGTACACCATGTGTTAATGCCATACCTTGGTACAGTACACCATGTGTTATCTCCATGCCTCGGTACAGTACACCATGTGTTAGCGCCATACCTTGGTACAGTACACCATGTGTTAATGCCATACCTTGGTACAGTACACCACGTGTTATCATTATGCTCTAGTCAAGGGAAATGTTTCATGAGTCATTATCTTGTCGTGAGAGAAATCCTGAAATGTATTGAAATAAGTCTGTTGTCATCGTGTCCGTCCAGACTTTAGCGATAATTGATGATGTACTTCATTAATTATTCCCTTCATTCTGTATTATAACTCATCAGCTGATTTATTTATTTCTTATACTGATGGAATTTGTGACGTCACCTGCGGAGGTATAAACGTGCACCAGTTTACTTAGTGACTGTGACTGTGAAACCCCCCGTAGAGTTTTGTAATAATTTATTCACAGATGTCTTATGCACAACAGTAGAGCGTGATACAGGTGGCTGACACAGGTGCAATGAGACAGGGACCGTGTACGACCGAATAAGACACAGTTACAGGGAGGAGGGAGTTTCACATCAAATTCACTCTCATTAATACAACATCTTTAATGTATTGTAACGTAGAAACTATGAAGAATTTGACATTTTACCATAGAGACATTGGGGTTTAGAATTATAACGAGTAAATAGCTAAAAAATTAAAAGGAAATTATTTTTTACCAACCGTATATACAGTATGACCATCTCTGCCTATGGTGTTCTCCCTGATAACTTTTCCCTCCAGTGTACCCTTCCTCCTCCTGCGCCCACGTCCGGTTTAGGGACCTATGGTGTTCCCCGCGCCCCTCACATTCAACACCTGGGTCTGGCTTATCATTTAACTTGGTCCACTATGGGAGAGTTGTATTTTTTTATTTAATTTTTAATGGAACATAATTTTTGGAGGGAAATAACTTAGTTACGAATAAAAGTGGTTTATTTTATCCCTAAAATTTTGAGTTAGGAACAGTTGGTGTTGTTAAGGAGACAACATGTGTTATTGTAAAGCTTCCCCCTTCATAATAACAAGTGCGTCACAGGTCTTAATAAAGTCCTTCCCTTGAGTACTGGTTCATTGTCTGATGTATTTTATGGAGCCACTGGACAATTTCTTACAGTTATCCACACGTGTTTTTTTTTTTTTCCGTGTGACAAACTTTATGTGACGCTAACATAACCCTTCTGTTGCATTACTTATTTGTTAAGTTAATGCGGCATATCGGAGTGTCCATTTACTAAAGCAAAGTCTTCTATCATAAATTGGTTGGGCTGGATGTCCTTCGCCCAGGCAATGGCTTGGTGTTCCATTTACAACTACATCGGAAATTGAATTGGTTGGTTTAGTGTTCCTCCTGTTCACCTTTCCTCAACACACAACAACGCAACAATTACGTAGTTGTCCATCGCTTGGGATAATCAGAATCTATTATGCCATCAGGGCGGTTCTCTACGATTTATGCCCTTTAATACGACTGCCCCGCTGGAAGACCCGGATGTATGACGTCACACTTCAAGGGTCCATATCGATCTCCAGTTACAGCTGGTGGCAACCTGCACCAATGATCTCCAGTTACAGCTGGTGGCAACCTGCACCAATGATCTCCAGTTACAGCTGGTGGCAACCTGCACAAATGATCTCCAGTTACAGCTGGTGGCAACCTGCACAAATGATCTCCAGTTACAGCTGGTGGCAACCTGCACAAATGATCTCCAGTTACAGCTGGTGGCAACCCGCACAAATGATCTCCAGCTACAGCTGGTGGCAACCTGCACAAATGATCTCCAGTTACAGCTGGTGGCAACCTGCACAAATGCAAATCAAGTATACACTACTCAACATCTGTTCTGTACCACATCCCAACCAGATGGTGTGTCACGGCCGGGATGTGTAGAACTCAACACTTATAACAGAGTATGTGGACTAATCCTGGATTGTATACCTTTTCACAACCTTATGTGTACCTCTCTAACCTTACATACACCGCCATAACCTGTATGTGGACCAGTTAAGGCTTTTTACATTGTTAAAAATCAGTATGTGGATCACTCGAGGATTATTATACATAGTCACAATACATTGCCACAACCAGAGTAACTTACTTTGCTGCCATTAATAACAGTGAGGTTCTTAACTGTCAGCTATACAAGTCAGAAAGGAAGTTTAGTGAAAGAAATAACATCCCCGAAGTCGAGGACAACCCTGCCGTGATGCTCCCATGGCTACCCTTGAGGGACCTGAACCATGGCTTGAGGGATCTGAACCATGGCTTGAGGGACCTGAACCATGGCTACCCTTGAGGGACCTGAACCATGGCTTGAGGGACCTGAACCATGGCTTGAGGGACCTGAACCATGGCTACCCTTGAGGGACCTGAACCATGGCTTGAGGGACCTGAACCATGGCTTGAGGGACCTGAACCATGGCTTGAGGGACCTGAACCATGGCTACCCTTGAGGGACCTGAACCATGGCTAACCTTGAGGGACCTGAACCATGGCTAACCTTGAGGGACCTGAACCATGGCTAACCTTGAGGGACCTGAACCATGGCTTGAGGGACCTGAACCATGGCTAACCTTGAGGGACCTGAACCATGGCTTGAGGGACCTGAACCATGGCTTACCTTGAGGGACCTGAACCATGGCTTGAGGGACCTGAACCATGGCAAACCTTGAGGGACCTGAACCATGGCTAACCTTGAGGGACCTGAACCATGGCTAACCTTGAGGGACCTGAACCATGGCTTGAGGGACCTGAACCATGGCTAACCTTGAGGGACCTGAACCATGGCTAACCTTGAGGGACCTGAACCATGGCTAACCTTGAGGGACCTGAACCATGGCTAGCCTTGAGGGACCTGAACCATGGCTTGAGGGACCTGAACCATGGCTAACCCTGAGGGACCTGAACCATGGCTAACCTTGAGGGACCTGAACCATGGCTTGAGGGACCTGAACCATGGCTAACCTTGAGGGACCTGAACCATGGCTTGAGGGACCTGAACCATGGCTAACCTTGAGGGACCTGAACCATGGCTTGAGGGACCTGAACCATGGCTTGAGGGACCTGAACCATGGCTAACCTTGAGGGACCTGAACCATGGCTTGAGGGACCTGAACCATGGCTAACCTTGAGGGACCTGAACCATGGCTTGAGGGACCTGAACCATGGCTAACCTTGAGAGACCTGAACCATGGCTAACCTTGAGGGACCTGAACCATGGCTTGAGGGACCTGAACCATGGCTTACCTTGAGGGACCTGAACCATGGCTAACCTTGAGGGACCTGAACCATGGCTAACCTTGAGGGACCTGAACCATGGCTAACCTTGAGGGACCTGAACCATGGCTAACCTTGAGGGACCTGAACCATGGCTAGCCTTGAGGGACCTGAACCATGGCTAACCTTGAGGGACCTGAACCATGGCTAACCTTGAGGTACCTGAACCATGGCTAGCCTTGAGGTACCTGAACCTCTACCCTTATCCTGTACATGCATAAACCGCTTACCCTTAAATCTATGAAACACTACAAGAGGTGAAAGAGATGTATTGGCGGCATTAAAATAACACCTGCCTGTTCTGTACTGTGACCCACCTCTTTGCATTCTCTACTGGAGAACTTTAGCTTCGTGGTTTACTATCTAGAAATTGCAGCTGCTCCTCCCAGTGACTCTGATGTCCCCTAACACCACGAACCAACCAAAATTAAACCAAGATTTTTTACCAAGTTTTGGGGCTGGACACTTCAACCTCTGGGAAGTGTAACGTTATACAGTTACCCAAGAAATTAAGTCTGTTAGTTAGCGCATGATGAATCAAATTATCAAATGAGGTAATTGTTGAAGAGGGTGGTAACGCTAACCTAACCTAACCTAACCGAACCTAACCTAACCAGAAGTATTATAGGTATGGTACATTAAGGTCAAGATGGTTTATAAATTAACTTCATAGTGTGTTATATATTGTACACCTTCGTTAATAATGAAGCGGTACAGGAATTATTTACTGATGAGATACATACATACATACATATACATACATACATACAGACATACATACATACATACATACATACATATATACATACATACATACATACATACATATACATATACCTACATACATACATACATATACCTACCTACATACATACATACATACATACATACATACATACATACGGTTGAGAGAAAATCCAGGAGAACATTGCTAAACCTGGCGGCGTGTTTACTGTATTCTGGCAGAATTATTAATATAAATGTAGCAACATCCTCTTTCCACATAATCTAAAGAACAAAAAATCCCATTATGATGTGGACGCTCCTAGATATAGTGCATGTCGCCCCTTGATGTGTATAAGTCACACATACCAGCTCAGCCCAATCTCTCATTCGCCCGTCTCCGAAAAATTACTCCAAACGTTGTAATTTCTCAAAAGAATAAAATTACTTAACCAATATACATTTGTTTTAACCATCACTCAACAAGGGAACCTAAGGATTTTAAATTTTTTATCATTATCAACAAAGTGAAACGTTTCCCCATCATCTAGTAATTAAAATATTGATATATTGATATAGAAACAGTTTATTTAGCTAGAAAAACACAGATACTGTACAGAATGGATAATAATAACAATATTAACATGACTGAGCCAGTTGAGAACCTGAGCTCTCTTTTAGGCACCTGATATATACTAAACATTTATCTTTAGGAAGTATTATGTAACATTTAGTAACATCTGGAATAGTACAATAATATGGTGATAATAAGAACATATCAGAATGTTATCACGGTTATCACTCATACTTAGAGTTCACTTGACATTATAAGACAACATAAGACAAATCTAGCATCTTCTTCCATCATTTATAACACTGCAGCACTCCATTGGTTCTTGATCTAGGCCGCCACACTGAGACACCGCTCTAGTTGTTCTTGGGGGGGCTCAACACTCGCACTGTATAGTATATTACAGTAAGTTCTTCCTGACTTTGTGTGAAGCCACATTACAGTATTTACCTAAGTCTTGTACTTATATAATGGGTCATTAAGTGGTTCTCTGGATCATTAAACTCAAGTTGAAACATGCGGTAATCAATCGTGCGTGACACTGATAAAATTCACCAAGATGGAATGTACTGCCCCCCCCCCCCCACCAACCGACCCCCGTTCCCATTAAAAGAAAACGGAGTTCTTCCCACACATACAGTCAGGGTCAAAAGTTCGCTCCCACCCAATATGAAGCAGCATCGACCCCAAATGAGATGAAACAGTCTGGGTAAGTCAGTTCGGAGACTCATTCCCGTGACTTAGTTTCACCACGGACACATCTAGCAACTACCGTTACTGCCTTGGCACTTGAGAACACTCGACACATAAGTACTTCTTCAAACAGTTTAACACTTAACAATAGGTTTACTGAACTGTAAATTCGAGTCCTGTCGCTGTTGGAGGACCACTCACGTTTGTATTAAGGAAGATAGTTGTTTTAAATAACCAGTGAGACTCATATATGTGTCTTGTTCTAGTGTAAATGACTCGGCTCTCTGCCTAAGGGGGTCAAGTGAATACAAGCTGTACAGGTTCATTCACGACTGTTGTGTGGACCACTACAGACATGTATACATCGTCACGACTATTGTGTGGACCACTACAGACATGTATACATCGTCACGACTGTTGTGTGGACCAGTACAGACATGTATACATCGTCACAACCTGGTTGTGTCTAGACCAGTGGTTCCCAAACTTTTTCTGATCATTACCCACTTTTCATATATGATCCTTATCCATGGCCCCCCCCTCTCCCAGTCCATATCTCTGGCTGGCTCAGCTGCTGACTGGCTGTTCTAGTGTGGTGCGGCTTGGGATTTTTATGCGTACATAGCCTCAGCTTATGGCCCCCTAAATTTTGCTGGGGGGCCATGGCCCCCAGTTTGGGAACCACTGGTCTAGACTATTCTGGTTTTGTATAAATAGTCGTGTTATACGCCGTTCAGCATTTGTCTACATTAGCACAAGTGTTTTTGAAATAATGAAGTATTCTATACGTGTGACAGCCGGTGTATGTGTGTGTGTGTGTACACTTGTAGACCGCGCAATGTGTATTTACCTGTAGACCCTGGTGTGCGTATGCAACATGTAAGACAGTTAAAGCTGGCATAGCGTGACAAAGGCTGAACATCTCACCACCAAGGTCTCAAGGTTAACTGTAAGAAGCTATTGTTTTGCCGTGAACCTGCTATGGTGACCAGACCTGAAATCATATCATGTAGCTAGAGGGAGAAGCGAATACTGTAGTGAAGATATTGTGTGTTGATCGCCAGGGTTCGTGTGTGTTGATCGCCAGGGTTCTTGTGTGTTGATCGCCAGGGTTCTTGTGTGTTGATCGCCAGGGTTCTTGTGTGTTGATCGCCAGGGTTCGTGTGTGTTGATCGCCAGGGTTCGTGTGTGTTGATCGCCAGGGTTCTTGTGTGTTGATCGCCAGGGTTCATCAACACTCTATACACTATGCTCTGATATCTATATATTGAACTCACTCTGGCTATTAAGATACTATACTTCAGTAGTGGTTATATCAGTGTTCATGTTTATCTTGTATATAACCTTTAATATTTCAGTGTGTTGTCCTATAGAAAATTATTCATAGATAGTTAAACATTATTTTTTGAGTAGATAAACTAATAACGAGGCTACACATACATTCCCTTATGAAACTACCAGTAAGTCACTCTTTTAACTCAGAGAAAAGGAGTGAGTTTGCGTATCTGTAAGTTGGCGGAGTGCGCAGTGCAGCGGCACAATCGATTGTTGAAGGCATTGACGGGAGAGCAACCGTCGTGACGTCACTACTCAGCTGCAGACCTGGCTGGCCAGGAATGGCGGGGTGAGGGGGGGGGGGGACTAGGAAGAATGAGAAAGAGAAGCCAAAGTGACTTGAGTGGAGGGAGAAAGAGAGAGGGAAGAAGGGAAACAATAGAGTAGGAAAATAGGCAGAGGAAGGAAGCAAACAGTGAGACAAACAAGGAGGCAGGCAGAGAAGGCAGGAAGATCGAGAGGTTGAGAGAGAGGCAGGTGGAAAGGGAGGGAGGAGTAATGGGGGAGAGGAGGAGCGGGAAGACGAAGGAGAGAAAAGGAACAAGATTAAGGAGGAAGAAGAAAGGAATACACTGTTGTGCTGGTCATGTGGAGGCCCTGCCTGAGGGTCGTCCTTGCCAAGTTGGTGACGCCCTGGCCATGATGCGCCGCTGGCCAAGATGATACCATCCTGGCCAAGTTGGTGCCGACATGGCCAAGATAGTGCCTCCCGAGCCAAGGCAGTGCCACCAAATAACGAAAATTTAACTTTTTTTCTTCGTTAAAAAACATCAAAAGTTGTCTCATAACGTCCACGTTAAGTAGCAGTGAGTGTGGGTGTATGATGACTCAGTAGTGGTGTGCTCATAACGTAACGAGTTGTATAGATTTTTCTCTTTTAGGCTGTTGACCGTGTGTGTGTGTGTGTGTGTGTGTGTGTGTGTGTGTGTGTGTGTGTGTGTGTTATTATTCCTTTTATTATTAACTATTATTATTATTATTATTATTATTATTATTATTATTATTATTATTATTATTATTATAATTGTTGTTGTTGTTGTTGTTGTTGTTGTACTATTATTAATAATATAACTGGAGGTATTGAGTGTGAGAATTACCCTTATAACAGTGTAAGAGGAAGCAGACAGCCGTTTAATCAGTGCTAAGTAATCCTGACAGTTTTCTTTCTTCTCCCTCAGTGGTGGAGCTGCTGGAGGAGTGAGGGAGAAGCAGTGACCACCGCACAACACCAGCAAGAACAGCAGCTGCAGTACCAAACTCAGCACCAAGCAGAGGATCCGACTGTAGCAAGCACAGTGAGCAGGGCGGCGGTCATGTTCTGGCCTCAGCAGTAGACAATGAGCGAGGAATCTGAGTCCCTGAATGAGGAGGAACGAAGTGTATTTCGTCCATTTACTCGGGAAAGTCTCGCTGCTATAGAAAGTCGTGTTGCTGAGGAACATGCTAAGAAGAATGAATTACAAAAGAAGAAGGAGGAGGGGGAGGTAAGCAGAGGGACGTTCTGGTATTATTTATTATAAAGAGAGGAGGGAGGGAGCCTCTCATATAGGAGAAAAACAGGAAATGGTTTGGGGTGGATCAAGAAACTCTAAATGAGAAATTGGAAATGGAAGAGACAAAATAAGAAAGAAAGAAGGGAGGTACAATTAGGATAACTAGGAGTTAACGTGAACCTTGGACACACCCCTTGTGGTGGTCTATAGGGTTACCAAAGCATTAGATCTCGGCTTAGGGCATGGCTAAATATTGATTCATAAATGAGTGTTCCCACGGCGAAGACGATGAGCCCACTCGTTTGTGTTGAATGTTGGCGGTGCGTGAGGAGCGAGACTAGTTGCTCCCTGCCTTTTACTAACCACACAGTTCTTAGTGTGTCTTATTAACTAACATTAACTGTCCTCTGTTACTCTGTAGTTAGTGTCTTTTTGCATCTTTCACGATAATGATTTGGTGTTTACCTAACTTAAAAAAAATATTTACATTCCCATGGAGTTTGTCGAGCCAAAATATGTAAGTTGTTGTCTATCATGTTTTAGCTTTTAATGTTAAGTTTGTTGTGTATTTGAATGTTTTATCCTATTGCGCCCTTAGTCTCCCGTCCATATATGAAGCCCCATATACAATACATGTGTGAGTTCTGTGTCAGCCTGTGCAGTTTTGCTACCAAGTTCAGGAGCGGTACACCGGCCCTCTCCCCTACTGCAGTGGCTTGTGCCCTCACGCTCAGTGTTTACCTTCTCACTCTGGCTGCGGATTCCTTCTTCTAATGGGATTAAGGAGACGGCATCCTCTTTGTAGGAGAGAGTAACCAGAGTGCGTGAGTGGCAGCCGGGCGTGATGAGTGTATGTAAGAGGTGAACTCATCTCAAGGCCCAAGTGTTTCCTCCTGAATAAGGTTCTTAGTCTGTTGTCCCTTTATGGAAATCCTCCAGTAGTTTGTTGCACTTTTAGATTCTTACTCACACTCGTCCCCTTGTCATGCTCTTTAGATCTATGTTCCATTCACACTCGCTTCTAATCCCTCTAGGATATCAGCAGTCGCATCTTATTTTCTCTACAGTATATCTCATCTTATTCCAGTCATTATTCATATATATGTATACACACTCGTCTATGATGTACACCACTTTACAACATATATTTTCACTTTCTTATGAAATCTTGAAAATAATTTGTGTGTAATGAAGATAATCATTAATAGTGTGATCAAACTCTAAGTGTTCCCAAGGTGTCTATTCCGTTAGAACACACCTAAATTTACTTAGTGTTTCAAATAAGTGAACTACTCACTACAAGAACTCTGCTGACGTAAAGTATGGTTCCTAAACTTTCTGATGCTCTGCACTTTACGGGTTCCTCTATATATTTTACACTATCAGTTGCATTAGTTTTCTGTATATCATCACACACTCGTATTCAATTCCTTGTATGTTGAAGTCCACCAGTGATTTTTTTTTTTTTTTTTTTTTTTTTTTTTATGCATGACCCCGTGGGCGTGAGGTAGTGTGATATACAGTATGGTCCCATTTAGGCGTAGTTGAAGCCCAGGGAGCGCCCGTCCTCCCACTCCGGGGTGCACACCAAAGACTGTAACCCTCTGTGTACTCCTGAATACACTATCACACGACGTACCACATACAACACATATCTGCCGTCACGTACACACACTGTATATGCTGAGAAGTGTACATCGTGTGTGATCATAAAGTTAAAGTATGTGAATAATGACTTTCAGATATGCGCATTATTTTACCATAACATAATCGCAAGTAAATTATTGTTGATGCCACATACACAAAGTTAGATATTCTCTGAAAGAAATCCCATATATATTATACACAGTACACGGAATAGTGTTTATATTCTACTTGCATACACGATCACACACCCATGAACAAGAGTGAGATGTGTGAATGTCATGTACAGTACACTTTTTTTCATAAATTACATCTTTCCACCGTAGCAGAACTCGGTATCTCTTCAAGTGAGGGAAGCTGAGAGAGAAAATACCTGTTCCTGGAGTACAAAAGGGTTTCACGAGGTATTTTACCAACAATTACCAAGCTTGGGTCCACGAGGATTGTTTTCTCCTGATGTTTATATTTCCATCGATCAAGAAATTAAGTCTGTAACGAGAACACCCACGATAATAACTGAGATCATTGGCTGCTTCTTAAATATCACCTTAGTAATCACTCTTGGACCCTATTACAACCCCCCCCCCCCCCTGACTCCTCTTTAGATAGATAAATATAATATTTTAACTAAGTCTTTGATAATCGTAGCTAATTATCAATGTTTGGATAATTATAACCGTTCAACATATTACCCCCGAGTCCTGTACAGTGAAAGTGTTTAATTGAACACTAAATTATGAAAGTCTGTTAACTAGGCCATGGCTAATGACAATGCTAATGTTGTGAACCAAATCCAAGTTAAGTGTCCATCTAGGATTATCAAGACTGGGTTAATAGGACTGTGAGTCATGCAGAGCCGTAGAGTTTTGTGAAGAGGAAGGCAGTGTTAGTTTGTTACACTGGTGGACTTGTGTGTGCCCCCCCCCCCCCACATACTAGTCATTAATTACCTGTTTCATAATTGTCATCTCTCCTTTTTTTCTTAATTCCTTCAGGGTGGTGGAATGAAATTTGGAAGAAAAAAGAAAGAAGTAAGATCTGCTTGCCATACGTCTTTATACATAGATCTATCTTATGTTTTTTCTGGTTTTTGTTTTTATTTTGAACCCATTGCGTATAACACCTATTGGTACGGGTTTCATACGTGCCCACTAAACTAGTTTAGAGAGGTTGCTGGTATCCGTTTCTCGGTGCAATAGATGGAAATTTAAACAGAATGAAGATGGAATACAACTTAACAGTTGTTAACATAATACCTCATATTTTATAAACTCTGTATTTAACTTAAATAAATACTTTAAAAACAATTGCTTAATCGCAACACTTAGACAAACAAAAAGTCTCAATTGAAACTTGTTTAAAGATGTCTAAATATCCATCTAGACTCCTGGAGACACTAACTTCACGGCGGACTACCCGCCCAAGGGAGATTTGGTCTTGTTAGTATGTATGCGAGTCAATTCCTCTAGCGCCATCAGTAGTAGTGTGTGAGGCTTGCTCATGGTCCAGTTACTGATATGTGCAACGGCGTAGTGCTTGTCGTGTTGCCCGCCTCTGGTGACCATCACCAAACCCACCGATCTCACCACACCCCTTCATAACCGGACCACCAATGACTGAAAGTCTTCTCCCAATTACTGCAAAAAGTTTCGAGTACATTAGTTTAGATGTTTCCGTATCCTGACTCGGGAAGGTCCGAGAGAGATACGATAATTATATATTTTGGAAGTGGCAAGTAATCCCACATTCACTAGTAAGTCTTCCTGTACACGAAACTCTTGAATGCACTTTACTTGGGAAATTATGACTCAAAGCGATAAATGAGGCCTTTTTCTACTCATAAGGTATAGAAAATGGCCTCATTATCACGTGCATGAGGTGCAACAGCAGTCCGGTAACACTAACGCTAGCACACCGCCTTACGCTGAGAAACCGAGGAAAGATAGTTGGTTTCAGCATCCTGCAGTCACTCCTCAATAAGAGCATCACTAACTAGGCTATCGTATGTTCTCTTACGATTGAAGAGACAACCAAAGAAACGGACAAAACTTAGTAGCATATAGATGCTATTTTTGCACCCATCGTGCTAACAACATTATCGCCTGTCTTTATTTATCTATTTTTTCTTTTTCGCTTTGAAGTTTTGTTTATATTCATATATGTAACTTATATTTACTCTTGTTCTCCAAGTCTTTCATTTTTCACTAGCTCTTTGCTTTCTTGCTTACGTCTTGCTCAGAACCAACACTTGGCCTCTACTCTTGATGCTCTGTATTACCCGATTCCTTCAGCTACCTTTTCAGTATTGTGGTAATGTGTGTTGTGGAATCCTTTGTATAATGTCAGCTCCTCTGGTGCCCGAGAGCGCATTGTTATAAATCAAACAGTGTCACCTGTGGGTGAGTACATATTTAACGTTCTCCGGCACGAGGAAGCTAATTACATGTTTATATATCACACCTACATCCTCTTTCAAGTTCATAGACAGGTTCAGGGGTAGATAGTTTTGTAGATAACGCTTGATTGATTTACTGGAACGTGAAGATCACCTTATTGATAAGATGTAGTGGAGGCAGTTTAGGAATAAGCTGTAGACAAATGAACCTGAGTGAGGATGTGCTTCTTTGCTCGTCCCAGCCTGGAAATTTTGCCAGCAGTGAGCCCTTAATCCTGGCTCCACAGGAGTCGGTGACTGCCCAGGGTATGACCTCAGGTGTCTGGTAATCAGTAGGTTAGTCTGGTCAGCCAGCAGGAGCCCGTATCCTTCAAAAGGCTCACTTGCTCGCTGTCCTGACAACTACCCAGTGGTCATGACTGGTCCAGAGTTCCCTGTGGTCATGATGGTGTTGTGTCCTCTCTCTCTCTCTCTCTCTCTCTCTCTCTCTCTCTCTCTCTCTCTCTCTCTCTCTCTCTCTCTCTCACGTCTGTAATCAGTTGCTCTCTAAGACTAGTGCTGCCCCTGGCCGGAGTGCCCCACCTCAAACACCACCATCATGACCTGGGCTCACTGCTTCCCTATTCTCCTTTCTGGACGTCCTAACATTGCCTTCGGTTTGGGTGGAATCTTTGCCTTCCTTGATAATACATATTTCTCATATACAGTCCAAATTCCATAAGAAGTGTGACTGTGTTTGTAGTATAAGTACAATTTTATCAGACTGCAATGAATTTAATAGTAGGAAATTATCTTGAAAAAAGGGGAAGGGGCACAAGTATAAATTGTAACCATTCAGGGGGTTCGGATCCCACCCAACCGTAATCTAATTATGTGTCTAACCTGTCAAACCCTCAAGCTAATCCACGTTTGGCCTTCCTTCTATCATCATGTTCTTCCTTTATCCCTTTTCTGGAAACCAGAGAGGCAAGAAAGGAAAAGGGGGCAGAGGAAATGTAGGAGGAGGAGGAGGAGGGGGTGGTGACGAGGTATATTTTTCATATATATTGCAATCTCTCGGCTTGTGATTCTAAACTACAAACAGCGTGATATGACCGTGAGCTGTTGGTGGCGGCGTGGGCTTAAGTATTGTATGTTTACAACACATTACTATTTCCTAGCTATTTCAAAATTTAATTGCCGTGTATTTTTCAACAGGAAGCCAAAACAAATGAAAAAAATAATTTCGACAGGTTCATTGAAAATCATATAAAATATTATAAGCTCACGCCACTAACCCCACATGTAGAGAGCTGGCGCTACCAGTTCTCTGACACTAGAGCCAGCTGCCGCAAGCCACGGTACAACCAGCTCTCAGACACTACAAGTAGATACGAACCACCAATTCATCCTCACCTTCACCGCCACAGAGAAGCCTGGGGCTCTGAAGCCGACATTTCCAATACACTAATGCGAGATCTTCAGGTGTCTTTACACACTCACCTGGGATTGAACATGGGAGAACATCCATTATCACTTAGTAGTAATCACAGTACCGTATTATACCTGAATAATCTTCGCATTGGACAAGAGACTGCACCTCATTTTATCATATCCGAAAAAATGACGAGAACGTAACTTTATACAACAACACCTGAACAGTTAGTTCCAAATATTCCTGCACAGAAAATCCAGAACAAAAGATGACAAGTATTACATCCTTGAAATTTTAGTTACTGGTTTAATTCGGGATTTGAAACTTCATTTTCAAAGCTGCGTTACTAATTTGTCAAATGGAAATACATCCAGAGCTTTTTCATACTATAAGTAGGGCCTGGGGCCTCGAGTAAGCGTGACAGGTTGCCTCACGATGGGGTATGTTTACATATGTTAATTCAGCCATAATATAGGAGTAAGATTAAAATCAATAATATCCACCTTATGGCCGAAATATATATGGTTAGGTGCTAGCAGATCGACTATGCGCCAGAGGTACGATACCCCGCCCTCATAAGCCCGAATAGTTGCCAGTGACGTAAGCGTGTCCGGCCCACAAGGACACGTGGCGCGCGGGCTCACATCGACCCACATATGCTGAAGGAAGTTAATCGGTAGATATGAATTTATCCAGGCGACTTTGATGTACACGTTGAGGTGGTCAGGACCTGACCAAGGGGCGTTGATGTACACGTTGAGGTGGTCAGGACCTAACCAAGGGGCGTTGATGTTCACGTTGAGGTGGTCAGGACCTAACCAAGGGGCGTTGATGTTCACGTTGAGGTGGTCAGGACATAACCAAGGGGCGTTGATGTTCACGTTGAGGTGGTCAGGACCTAACCAAGGGGCATTGATGTTCACGTTGAGGTGGTCAGGACCTAACCAAGGGGCGTTGATGTACATGACGAAGAAAGCAAAACCACTGTTTGGTTCATGAGCAATGGTCCCCAACCCGATTGTTCCCTGTACCACACGCTGTACAATATCTCTGTACCACACTACTACGACTACTGCTGCTAGGATGAGGAGGGACAAGGAGTGATAGGATGAGGAGAAGCAAGGGAACGAAGGATAAGGAATGAGGAGAAGTAGAAGGAGGAGGAACAGGGATAGGTAGGATGAGGAAGAACAAAAGAGGGAGAAGTAGGATGGATAGACTGAACAAATGATGAACTGGATGGATAGACTGAACAAATGATGAACAAGGATGGATAGACTGAACAAATGATGAACTAGGATGGCTAGGCTGAACAAATGATGAACAAGGATGGATAGACTGAACAAATGATGAACAAGGATGGATAGACTGAACAAATGATGAACTAGGATGGATAGACTGAACAAATGATGAACTAGGATAGCTAAACTGAACAAAGGATGAACAAGGATGGATAGACTAAACAAATGATGAACAAGGATGGATAGACTGAACAAATGATGAACTAGGATGGATAGACTGAACAAATAATGAACAAGGATGAATAGACTGAACAAATGATGAACTAGGATGGATAAGGTGGTACCAAAACGGCGAAGATCTGGGACGCAGAGACTCGGTGGGGGATGTAGGTTGGGGAGTCTCACAGAGCTGGTTGTAGGAATCAATAGTGAGTTCCTACCGAGCCAGGCAGCCAGTCACCCAGCCAGCCAGGCAGCCAGTCACCCAGCCAGCCAGCGAGTCAGCCAGGCAGCCAACGAGCCAGGCTGCCAATCAAAAAGCTAGCTAGGTAATCACCCAATCAACCAATGGTCAGGCAATCACTCAACCAAGCAACCCAGAGTGACCCAACTTGACAGTTATTTATTAACCAACCAACCAACCAACCTGGTAGTTACCCAATCAACTAACAATCTTGGTAGTCAGCCAATCAACTACACATCTACTTAATCAACCAAGTCGTCAACCAGAAAAAACAATCAACCAGTCTGTGCTCATTCATCCAATCAATTACCCCCGACGGTAGCCAATCAAATACCCCCAAGACAACTAGTTCGCCAAGTGGGTAGCCAAGCAAGCACCCAATTGGTTGGTTGGTTAGGTGAGTGTTGGTCTGGATGGCTAGTTAACTATGTGAGGCAGCCATCGGTGACAGTAATCAAACAGGCAGAAGAAATCTTGCTTCCAATCACTAAGCCAGCCAGTCACTCGTCCACTTAGCCAGTCACTCGTCCACTTAGCCAGTCACACCTGTTTGTCATTTATCTTGTCAAGTCCTTATCCAGCCGGTCACTAAGTCAGTCACGTGCTTCTTATCAAGGCAGCCATTTCAGTTAGTGTGTCTTTTAGCGGTATACAGTAAAGTAGTGATATACCTACACGTGTTTCCCATACACCACCACCAGTAGCTAGACCCACACAATATTCTGACTTACCAACTAATGCCTATTACCGTTTACTGACTAGTCATCTAATATCCATAACAACAATTCGTGGGATGTACAACGGGAAGTAATGGCCGTTCAATCTGGCCAGAAGTTTCAATCATGGGCCTCGTTTTTGTTCTTTTACTTTTCAGAATAGTTTCAACGGTAAACTGTCACCGCAGTTGAAGAAAAAAATCCACTTCTTTAGGGTTATGGAAATCGATTGTAAAAATACTTTCTAAATAATTATATGTTTTGTGAAAGATCTTAAATATCTGTTTTCAAGGCTGCAGCGGGAGCCGTGTTGTTCTAGTAAAGCCTGGGCAATGCTTCTAATGGCAATCAAATTACTCGTACTTAAAAGGAAGCCAGAATTGTGGATGTTAGCACTAAGGGAGGACAGACGCCACAAGGGTAAGGTGGGGGCGAACAACTCGTAACACAGCTGTTGAAGCAGCTCAAGGCACAGCTGGTGTAGGAGTCCGGATCCAGCCGGTGTAGGAACCTGGGGCATAGTTGATGCCGGAGCTTGGAGCACATCTGTTACTGGAGCCCGGGGCACAGCTGGTGCAAGTGGAGTCGACGCTCTAGCCTCACGTCGTTAATATTAAGTCTCCACATGGGGTGTGGGGGGGGGGGGCGTCACCACAGTCTTGTTCTCATCACAGGCTGGTGACGGCGACCTTATCTCTAAAGTGGAAGTAGAAATTTCTCACTCATCCACCCACCGTCATTAGGTACATAAGCATGAAAAAAATGAAAGCACGAGAAAACACAGACTCACCTTGACCCTCCATGATTTGTTTTATCCTATGTTAAGGTTAATTAGATACCTGTTGGTGTGGTATTTGAGGTATACACTGTACTCTACAGCGTATTTGACCATCATTGGAGAAGGTTAGTCTGTGCTACTCAAGTTCAAGTTGGCCACTGGTACCATCTTCTACTAAATATTTCGCTCTACAATGTCTAGTCTTCCACAAGGATGATATTGTTGTTTGTGTAAATATGAGAGAGACAACGGTGTGAAGAGTACCTAATGGTCACGTGGACGCACACAGGGAACCATCCAGCATGTGTTCGTCAACAACCATCATTCACCTCATCCCATTACTATTACACCACCGAGAGCTTGGGCGAGGGAGATGCCTTCCTCCCGCCCGGCAACCACCTGCCGCGCACCAACTAGACATGATAGACTCATAGATTGACTTACGGTGAGCCTTGCCGCTTGAGCCATCACAATCACCATTTTGCTGTGCTGCCGACGGTAGTATGTAGAAATGACACCAATTCATACTTTTAACAGATGGCTTCAACCGCCGCACTCCACCAGGGGGGGTGGGAGGGGTTGCTGCCGCTGCTACTTCTGCAGACGGTAGTGGATCCCTCCTGTTCCCCGGGCAACTTTATATAATAACAGTATTACTATCTTAGTACTTCTCCTAGGCTCTACGATCTACTGAGTTCTGTAATCATCAGCACTTCTGATTAATTAGCATGTAAAAACTATTAGAGACGGTTCTGTTACTATTAGGTATACCTGTATATAGTGTGTCTAGCAGTCATGTGAGATTGATCATTAGTCCAGCATTTGGGAGAAAATTTATCATTAGTCCCGGGTTAGTAGTATAATTTATTTGATAACCCGGATCATGTATTGAGGTAGATTTAATTCCGATTAGATAGGTTGAGAGATAGTTGTGGATGCCTAGCCAAGCCACTAGTGGCTCCTGTACACTTACAGTATATTTATATATATATATATATATATATATATATATATATATATATATATATATATATATATATATATATATATATATATATAACTTATTAGTACTAGATTTTTTTATATATTTGTGTATATGACTTGGCCGCCATTTTGTAGACCGTAATTGTTCTAGTCTTTAAATGATTATTATGAGAACTTGACTGACATAATATGAATGTATTATCCTGTAAGTTTTCCTGTAGAGTAAATGTGATGCTTAACACCAAGTTTAGAATTAACGTGTCCCAAAATGAGTTTAGTTTCGGCTTGAACCTAGGAGAGGAATGTTAACTTAGATTACTACAGTGTGGGAGGAGGAGGGCGTGTACAGTATAGGGAGTCTGCGCCGCTTATATACATACCTACGATACCATGATGTGTGAGACATCCACCCAGTGTCGAGCAGAGTTGAGGGAAGGTTTACTTGGATTGAACCTGTGTGATATACAATAATTAAAAGGAAGTAAACAACATGACCAGATGTATGCCAGAGGTCTAGGATCAGGAGGGAGGGTTTCCGCCTTTACTGCCTGAAGAAGACTTGTAGTGAATCATGTATGAAGGAGAGAATGATAAAAACATTTTGAAGGTAATTATTATCCATATATCCGGCGGAAGTGGAGGGCACTGTATCTAAGCACAACCAACATAGTAACCGCAAAGTTTAATTGATATTTCGTTTGCGGAATTCTTGGATGATGAGAGAGTTACAGTTAGAACTAAACAATACGAGATGGTGTGAAGGCTATATAAGAAGTAAGGGGGAAGGACATTACAGTAAGGTAGTGAAAGACGGAAGAAAGATATCTAGTAGTGTAGTAGTCAGGTGCTGAGAAGTGAGGTAAGTAGTTGTATAGTAAGGAACCACTGGAAGCTACAAATTTTAGTCAACAGAAGAAGGAGATCAAGAATAAACATTCAGAGAAAGAAAGAGTGAATATGACAGACGAGGAACAATACGTCGACAATATAACAGGGAGAGCAGGAAGATAGAGAGAGAACTGTGGAGGCGGTCAGCCAAGTTGTGGCCTGGCGAGGAAATTACATTTCCTTTGCGGGGTGAGCCCCACCACCACGGATTTATATTTCCCGGTGCGATAAGCTCGTCCACTTTGACTGAGACGACAAAAAATACCTTCACAACCTTTTCTCTGTTAAAAGGTAAGACAGGTTAATGACTGGGAGCGATACACCTCCCTGGCTCAGAGACTTCAAGGGTTGGAAATCAAGTTACTCACAAACGAACACAACAATCACGGTCTCAGTATACAGCACTAGTAATTATCTAAATAAAAAAAATTTATGACACATTTTTAAAATGGTTCTTTTATAGAGAGTATTTGTTAATGGGAGTTAGTACACTAGGGAAACCTTACCTTAACTTGCGTTCTTCTGCTGCATTTACGGCCACAAGAGAAAAGCTCAGTGTTCTTTAAGATCATTATTTGTTAGTTGTATCAGAACAGAGTAATTCCTGACGACTGCTAGATGACACATAATTTCCTCTTTTAATTGAACTGTTGAGGGTCTAGAAACAGATTACATACAGTGCCCCGCCACCTCCACAAGGAGATAGGAAAAATATATCATAATCTAATATTTTTTTATTGCTTTAAATATGACCAATTGATATGAACATTTAACAAGTCAACAAGTGGAGTGCTACAAAAGTTGATGTGTAAGACTTATCTCGTTTTCATACTTTAGAGTTGATAGATTGTCATAATGAGTAAAACTGGATGGGAACAACAATCGGGATCGTAGTAATAAGCAGATGGGTAATTTTATGGTAGAGACTTGAACCAAAGTAGAGTGAGGAATAAGAGGGAAAGTAGTGTTAGCTTAAGGGTGTGTGTATATAGTAAGAGTGCAGTACTGAGTATTAACAAGAGCAGGGGAGAGTAATAATGATGGGCAGTACCGATAAGGCTTTGCACCACCACCTCGAAACTAATCCTCCCACCCGGGACCACACCCAGGTTGTCTACAATGAAGAAGACGAAGATGAGGGACCCCAGGCCGACCCTAACATGGAGCAGGGCATGCCGCTCTCCAACCGCCTCCAGCAGATGTTCCCTGAGGACCTCGTGGGCACGCCCCTTGAGGACATCGATCCCTACTATCACAACCAGAAGGTGAGTGTTCCTGTCCCTCCGCCTACGTCCACGATATGTTGCCACTCTTAAGGCAGCACTACGGTAAATGTGACTCACTGACGTATATACCATGACAAGCAGTAATGTGACTCACTGACGTATATACCATGACAAGCAGTAATGTGACTCACTGACGTATATACCATGACAAGCACTAATGTGACTCACTGACGTATATACCATGACAAGCAGTAATGTGGCTCACTGACGTATATACCATGACAAGCACTAATGGTGTTACTGTATGTAAACAAAGATTAATCATCAATGTTTTTTCTTATGACATTTTCTTTATTATTGTTGACAGCAAGGAGCATAGCACGTCTCCTGGCTGTTACAGCAAGGAGCATAGCACGTCTCCTGGCTGTTACAGCAAGGAGCATAGCACGACCTCCTGGCTGTTACAGCAAGGAGCATAGTACGACCTCCTGGCTGCTACAGCGAGGAGCATAGTACGACCTCCTGGCTGCTACAGCAAGGAGCATAGTACGACCTCCTGGCTGTTACAGCAAGGAGCATAGTACTACCTCCTGGCTGTTAGGGCGTATGATTATTAAGTGGAACGGACTTTATCAATTTGTTTATAAGTATAAATTATATAGTGATAATTCCTAAGTATTCTTTTTAACTGACTGTAAACGATGGTGGCACATATAGATAAAGAGCATCATAGAACACCTAACCTATCCTTATCTAATGTAACCTGACCTGAACTAACCTAACTTCACCTATCCTTACCAAATGCCGTTATCTCATGATGATAAACACTGTCTTAAATGAAACACAGCAAATTTTACCACATAAGAACTCATTTCCATTAATTTGTAGCAATGAAGCGAAAGGATTATTTGGTTGAACCGTCAGTAACTTTTTAAAGCTTAATTGGTGATTAATCCTATTTAGCGTAACACACACACACACGCACACACACACACACACACACACACTGGGATCTCGTGATGAGTTCGAGGGGATCTTTAAAATGTGATATTTAAACATATTACGAGCAGTACTAGTAGCAACAGTAGCAGTACTAGTAACAACAGTAACAGTACTAGTAACAACAGTAGCAGTACTAGTAACAACAGTAACAGCATTAGTAACAACAACAGTAGTATCCCTAGTAATAACAACAGTAGTAGCACTAGTAACAACAATAGCAGTACTAGTAACAACAGTAGCAGTACTAGGAACAACAGTAGCAGTACTAGGAACAACAATAGCAGTACTAGTAACAACTGTAGCAGTACTAGGAACAACAGTAGCAGTACTAGTAACAACAGTAGCAGTACTAGTATCAACAGTAACAGTACTAGTAACAACAACAGTAGTAGCACTAGTAACAACAACAGTAGTAGCACTAGTAACAACAGGAACAGTCTGTTAACTAAGGCAATATTGGGGTGATGTGGCGGGTCATTTGCGTCTCTCTGTTTCTGTTAGTATATTGTAATTACTAGACCGTTTATGAATATATATATATGATTGAAGATGTATATACTGTATATTTTTGTATGTATATGTGCGTGTTGAGTCAATCGATCAATCAATCAGAGTACCGTCGTCATATCTGAGGGTTGGTGACCACAGTCCTCCACCCTAACTGTTCTCGGGCTGTTTTGACCAATCCTCTAAGGCCTTGTATCTCTCTGGGGACCAAGTTTTTAATTTCGTTCTTCCACCCTAGTCTCTACCTTCCCCTGGCCCTCCTACCCTCAAGTTGAAGTTTTTGCTACTCTTAGTATGTTACATTTGTTTTCTTGTCAGTGTAAATTATTCTTGACAGGTACTATAACACCACATTTCAAAGGCCTCCAACCTCTTTCTGGTGTCTGTTGAAAGTGTCCACGCTTCTGTTCCATACATCAGTCCTTGCCAGTCTTTCAGCAGCCTTTTTCTTAAATTAAAGTTAGAGTTCTTTTTGATTACGTTTTTAAATTATTAAATACTGTTTTGGGTTGCCGTCATGGTTAATATTACTTCCTAAATATATACAAAATTTCTACTTATTTAAGTTCCCTGTTACCTCCCATAATATTTAAGATTTATTTCCTATTTGGAAACTACCATTACTTTAGTCTTTACAGCATTAACTCTCAACCCATATGTGTATTTCGTGCTTTCCTCTGTTTGTACACACAATAACCTGGCGCGTTTTGCAAGATGTGGCAACTGTATGGAATTGTTATCTCGCATCCTATTATTCCGAGGTTCCTTAGGGCTATTTCAGGAGTCTTAATGTGATGTAAACAAACACAGACTTGTCACATCTCACAAAACGCGCCAGCTACTGTACCAGGTATAAGTGTAGACGAGTGCACATGAGACTCGCAACACACCTGGAGACTCACAACACACCTGGAGACTAACAACACCTGGATACTCACAACACACCTGGAGACTCACAGCACACCTGGAGACTCACAACACCTGGAGACTCACAACACCTGGAGACTCACAACACCTGGAGACTCACAACACACCTGGAGACTCACAGCACACCTGGAGACTCACAGCACACCTGCAGACTCACAACACACCTGCAGACTCACAACACACCTGGAGACTCACAACACACTTGGAGACTCACAACACACCTGGAGACTCACAACACACCTGGAGACTCACAACACACCTGGAGACTCACAACACATCCAGAGACTCACAACACACCTGGAGACTCACAGTACCTGGAGACTCACAACACACCTGGAGACTCACAGCACACCTGGAGACTCACAACACCTGGAAACTCACAACACCTGGAGACTCACAACACCTGGAAACTCACAACACCTGGAGACTCACAGTACCTGGAGACTCACAACACACTTTGAGACTCACAACACACCTGGAGACTCACAACACCCGGAAACTCACAACACCCGGAGACTCACAACACCTGGAGACTCACAACACACCTGGAGACTCACAACACCCGGAGACTCACAACACCCGGAGACTCACAACACCCGGAGACTCACAACACCCGGAGACTCACAACACCCGGAGACTCACAACACCTGGAGACTCACAACACCCGGAGACTCACAACACCCGGAGACTCACAACACCCGGAGACTCACAACACCCGGAGACTCACAACACCCGGAGACTCACAACACACCTGGAGACTCACAACATCTGGAGACTCACAACACCCGGAGACTCACAACACACCTGGAGACTCACAACACCCGGAGACTCACAACACACCTGGAGACTCACAACACACCTGGAGACTCACAACACCTGGAGACTCACAGTACCTGGGGACTCACAACACCCGGAGACTCACAACACTTGGAGACTCACAACACACCTGGAGACTCACAACATCTGGAGACTCACAACACCTGGAGACTCACAACACCTGGAGACTCACAACACACCTGGAGACTCGCAACACCCGGAGACTCACAACACCCGGAGACTCACAACACCCGGAGACTCACAACACCTGGAGACTCACAACACCTGGAGACTCACAACACCTGAAGACTCACAACACCCGGAGACTCACAACACCTGGAGACTCACAACACCTGGAAACTCACAACACACCTGGAGACTCACAACACCTGGAGACTCACAACACCTGGAGACTCACAACACCTGAAGACTCACAACACCCGGAGACTCACAACACCTGGAGACTCACAACACCTGGAAACTCACAACACACCCGGAGACTCACAACACACCTGGAGACTCACAACACACCTGGAGACTCACAACACCCGGAGACTCACAACACACCTGGAGACTCACAACACACCTGGTGACTCACAACACACCTGGTGACTCACAACACACCTGGAGACTCACAACACACCTGGTGACTCACAACACACCTGGTGACTCACAACACACCTGGAGACTCACAACACACCTGGAGACTCACAACACACCTGGAGACTCACAACACACCCGGAGACTCACAACACACCTGGAGACTCACAACACACCTGGAGACTCACAACACACCTGGAGACTCACAACACACCTGGAGACTCACAACACACCTGGAGACTCACAACACACCTGGAGACTCACAACACCTGTTCCCTCCTCGGGTGTTTGGTGTTATTCATCTCCTCATGCCTCCTGTACCTCTCCTTCGGTTGTTGTTTTCCTTTACTCTGTGTCATCATCTTCCTTTATCACTTAACCAATTCAGTATATCGCGTAAGTATTAATGTTTCTCCCTCTTACTGAATACAATATCTGATGTATATATTTGTTCGTATAAGTTATTACGTGAAACAAAGTATCATTATCGTGTGTTTGTGAAGTGAAGTAGTGTTTGGATGCCTTCCTCCACACGCTATAATGGGCAACTCGATTACTGGAAGTGGAGTGCGTCACTTGCGTGAGGCAGCAAGATGGGCGTTTCCCCGTCAGATGCGGGGAAGCGCAAGGCCCCTTGCCAGGCGTACGACGACTCGCTACTCACTGGCTTTTTAACTGTCGTTCATTTTATGATATTGTCGTTTGTGAAATTGTGTGACAATATTACGTAATCTTAAAACAATACACTGAGTACACTGGGATTTATTTAATTGATATCTCTAAACATGAATATTTCACGTTTAATTATTATTTTCTTTAACTTGTGAAGACCAAGAGTGTGTGACTCATGCACCAGTATAAAGGGGAGCAGGTGAGAGACACAGAGGTACAGTACCTGAGTGGTCAAAGATATGCAGCCCATCATGTGGGTTAATGGTGCCTGGGCACAACCACCCTCTTAAACTCTCGTATTGGGAAATGAGAAGAGTTTCATATTACTTTTTTTTATTGTGAAAAAGTTAAGGGTTTTGCATTCGTCTCTTCATAAGAAAAGAGAAAATCTAGACAATTCTCTGGGAGACATGAAAGGATAGGAGATTCAGAAGCAGAAAGGGAATTTACGGAAGTTCCTGTAGTGAAGATGATCCTGTATAACTTGCTTCGTAAATTGTTCTCTCGTTTTATCATATTCTGACACAAACCTTAGTTATGCTTACTCTAGTCCCATGAACACAGGAAGCCGATGATCTTGTGTTAATTCTTCCATATGATTGTACTATGTCACGCACTTATATCAGTAAGTGTGAAAAAATATGACTATTTTTTTTTTTCTTTTTGTGGTCAAGGTCTGGCTGTCCGTGTATGTGTGTTACCTCAAAAACATATTAGTATATTTTCATGAGAACAGATTTGTCTTGGATTCCACACCCAAACGATTGCAGTCATTAGGGATATTTAAAATGTTTATATTGTTTCCATCTGATTTGATTTTTCATTCAATGCCTCAGACAAATTGATATTGAGAAAACTTAGTAGTTACCTTTATTTAGATGACTTTGAACAGTGAGATACGTATTTTTTATAAATCTTCTGATAGATTTTTAAACAGGCAGAAAACTTTATTAAACAATGGATCTGAATTCTCTGGTACTCTCGCTAATCAGGGTTCCTAGCAGCTGATTGGCTAAGTTCTTAAATACTCTGGAAACCATATTATAAAACATCTTTACGAAAATTCTTATATTAGTTTTTTCTCGTTTCTTCAACATGGTTATTTTTTAGGGTAAGAAATAAAAGTTGCATTTTTATTTTTATAATTTCAGTTTTAATGACTACAGCGATAAAATGTACCAATGAAATAAGTACAGTTTCTGGTTAGTGGTCATGATAGTGTTCACTAATACACATTTAACAGTTTATTCGAGAGCATTTTTTTTTTGTATTGAATTTTGCTATTTTACTGATCACTGAATCTGGATTAAACCTAACCTAACTTAACCTAACTTAACTTAACCTTTCGCTTGTTTCGAGAATCAACGAAGGAATAGTGCTGGTGAACCTCTCTCTCTCAGTAGTAGGTTCTTGTATGTAATGTGGTTTCTTTGTTTCCTCTCAGAGTAAACATCATCTTCACCCAATAGGTAGTATTAAAACGAAACAATACGGCTCTTTAGGTCAATGATTTAGTTACCTTCTAATTTATATCCTTTCCTGTGTTCCCAACTACCCGATTTCTTCTCGTCAGATCGGTGCTGATGTAGTTTATATTCCCTGGCCAGGACCTGATAGCCTAGTCCCCCTGGTCAGGACCTGATAGCCTAGTTCCCCCTGCCAGGACCTGATAGCCTAGTTCCCCCTGCCAGGACCTGATAGCCTAGCTCCCCTGGCCAAGACCTGATAGCCTAGTTCCCTCTGGCCAGGACCTGATAGCCTAGTTTCCCTTAGGATCTAGTCGCCCAATTTCTTCGTACAGATGTGTTGAAAGTAGGTCAGTGTGGCGTGGGCGGGAAGCCTCCGCCCCTCGCTGCCGCTCTTCCACCGCATCTAGCGAGCGACCCCCGCCGGCCCTGCCCGTGTATCCGCGCACTACTTACTTTCCTGCACCGTCCCTCTCTCTCTCTACAGTCTCTTTAGGTTAGGTTAGGTTATGTTATGTTAGGTTAGGTTAGGTTAGGTTAGGTTATGTTAGGTTAGGTTATGTTAGGTTAGGTTAGGTTAGGTTAGGTTAGGTTAGTATTCCTGAACTCTCTACCTTTTTTTATCCACATTCTGTTTACCCTCCTGTTTTATCATATTCTCTTGATTATCTTTCTGGTTCTCAAATCTTTTGCATCGTTTTATCATCTCATGTTTCCTTAAAGTTCCTTGAGACGCATCTAACCTTTGTGGTAGAAAATCCTTGATGGTATATTAAAAAATTCTTCCTCGAATATGAAGAAAAAAAATTGTATTAGAAATTTAAAGTTGTGTTATACGTAAATCCGATCTCCTGTTGTAAAATTCTCAGCTAATGTAGTTGTCAAGAGAGTTACTAATTGAAATATAAAAGTAAAATTCTCTGCAGCAAGTCTTTAGTTACTACAGAGAATAAACAAAGTCATCCAGACCATTTTATAATCCGTAATGTTTGTGTATCAGACATCAGAGCTCAATCTTCAATTTTTTTTTGTGAGGGGTGATTTTAGGGGCTGATTTAGGGATTAATTGTGGGGAGGGGGGGGGGGCTTAATTTTGTGGGACTGATTTTGGGGGACTGATTTTGGGGGACTGATTTTAGGGGACTATTTCTGTGGACTATTTTCTTAGTCCACGAACTCGCCCCTGATGTATTATGAACATTTCTTTGGGCAATACATTCTCTCGTGATCAAACTAACTTAACTTAACCTAACCTAACCTAACCTAACCTAACCTAACCTAACCTAACCAAACCTATTCTAATCTAACCTAACTTCATAATTAAGAATCATTATAATCGTTGGAGGAAAATTCTGGGTTATTATAGTGTACGATTATCAAGGCTGTATCAAGTAATATACAGTTTATCTTGACGGATCTCTCTAAGTAACTTTTTGCCGTTTAATGTGTGTGTATTTGTATTATTTTCCTTGTGTGTGTGTGTGTGTGTGTGTGTGTGTGTGTGTGTGTGTGTGTGTGTGTGTGTGTGTGTGTGGCGCTGACTTGACCTTCCCGACTATTGATCCGACGCTGCTCAAAGTGCATGAGGTGGCCGACCAGACCCTCCTCACACGGCACCAATCTTTCCCCCACCCTCTCTCTCTCTCTCTCTCTCTCTCTCTACCTTCCTTACTCCTTACCTTACAAGCATGTTTCCATACCTACCTTAGTCTCCCCTCCCTCCCCCCCCTCTACCTCCCTCCCCAATCCTCACACCTTAAAAAAAAATAAATACAATAAGTTTCCATTCTTCATCCTGTCTTCACTCTACCCCTTCAAGATGTTCTTCACTTAACCTCTTCACCTCATCAGCATATCTTCAGCTCACCTTAGTTCCTTCCCAAGCCCATCACTCCCCCATCACTCCCCCATCTTGCCAAAATGCTCCTTTTAATTCAGTTAGTCTCAGTGACCTACAAGAAGATCACACACTGTCCTATGCTGCCTTACTTTACCAGTATATTCTCCCTCCCTCTGGTTCCGTCAGTCCCTCCCTCCCTCCCTCCCTCCTACTGGCTCCCTCCTTCCCTCCCTCTGGTTCCCTCCCTCCCTCCCTCCCTCCCTCCTGCTGGTTCCCTCCCTCCTTTCTGCTGGTTCCCTCCCTCCCTCCCCCTAACTCCCTCTCTTCTTCACCACTGCACACTGTACTGTACACTCTATACCTGCACTGTCTATGCACTGTACTGTACACTCTATACCTGCACTGTCTATGCACTGTACACTCTATACCTGCACTGCACTAACCTAACCTAACCACCACTGCCAAAAGACTAATTAATTAAAAATATCCTAAGTAGACGTAATCGAATAACATTGCCAATGCAGCCAACACACGCATTCGTTCCTCACAACTTTAGAAAAAAAAAAAGACTTATGAACTTTTAAAATTTTTATCTTTGAGTAGGTTAGGTTAGGTTAGGTTAAGTTAATTGTATGCCTATCTATGCCTCTATGCCGTAATGAGAAGACAAATACAATTTCCCTGAATGGTGAAGACGTCTTGAGCCGGTTTATGGAGAAGGTGAAGATCGATGCCTCAGTAGGGGTCCTGGAGTGGGGGCTAGGGTGGGGGGGTGAGAGATCAGGTGTTAGGGTAGGGGTGGGGGTCAGGGGTAAGGGTTAGGGTAGGGGTGGGGGTGAGAGATCAGGTGTTAGGGTAGGGGTGAGGGTCAGGGGTAAGGGTTAGGGTAGGGGTGGGGGTCAGGGGTAAGGGTTAGGGTAGGGGTGGGGGGTGAGAGATCAGGTGTTAGGGTAGGGGTGGAAGTCAGGGGTAAGGGTTAGGGTAGGGGTGGGGGTCAGGGGTAAGGGTTAGGGTAGGGGTGGGGGTCAGGGGTAATGGTTAGGGTAGGGGTGGGGGTCACGGGTAAGGGTTAGGGTAGGGGTGGGGGTCAGGGGTAAGGGTTAGGGTAGGGGTGGGGTTGGCTGATCAATAAACTAAGGACGAATGCTTATGGTGGCACTTGGGGGATAGCTAGGGAAGGGACTTGAGGGTTGACACCAATACCATTTTATAAATAAATCATTAATTATAATTTACATTGAGCCCCATGGTATGAGATATGTATGAGTGTATTCAAATGTTTATAAGGGTTTACAGAGGTGTGTGTGTGTGTGTGTGTGTGTGTGTGTGTGTGTGTGTGTGTGTGTGTGTGTGCACGCGAAACAGGGTTGATTACAAAATAGCGATAATGTCTATATATTTTTTTTTTCGAGTAATCAAATTGGTCAGTGTGTAGGGACTATCATGTCGATAAACAAGATACAAAGTACAATTGAATACGACATAAGATAGGTATTGAGAAGCACTCTTGTGTACCTCCATTCACATGCCATGGAAGACGAGCGAGTAAACACCGATAAGTGTTCTCTGGTGACACATAAGAGAGATGCACTGGGATCCTCGGATGACTCTGCACCCACATGTAAGACGGGTACTGAGGTGCAGCGACTATATAGTCTCCCAGTGACACCTAAGGCACACCCATGGATGACTCATCGCGCTCACTCGTCGGTGTCGCCCCAGTTTATACCATGCCAGAGGAGACCTCAGATCTGGAAAAGGTAGAACTGCTGGCGGTGTTCCAAGTCTGGAAACGTCGTTTCTGGAAACCTGCCAGCCAATAACTTGATTGGTGGCGCCCGGTCGAGGGCTGCCAAGTGTAGCAACGAAGTCGAGTATATTTATATCAAAGACCGACCAGCAGTACAGTACATCCTGGTACTAATCCTTGGGGAGGCTTGGGTAACCTCCTGGGTGGGTGGGGCTGTCTTACCTTCAAACAGGGGAGAGAAGAATTACCCGAACTCCACACCTGTTACATATTAAGACATTAGGTGCCACAAAACGTTCACATTGGTATCCATGAATGGTGCTGACGAATAAAGATCAAAATACCAATTCTGGAAACAGAAGTTGAGGCAGCTGTCAGCAAAATGAAAACTGATAAAGCTTGTGGGGTTGATCAGCTTCAACAGAATTTATAAAACAAATGGGCAAGAATGGGAAGCTGTGGCTTTAGAGATAATCGTGCCATTAAGTATTAAAGCACAATTGGGTCACTCCTGAAATGGGAACAACTTTTTTCCTACTTTCTAATTCCAGGGAAATTCACTTTCATCGCGGTCAACACGAAAGACTGTTATTTCATCATCGAGTGAGACTGATTTTAGTGTAATATTTTTGCTTCTCACTTAAAGATAATACTTCACCTAAGTTTACGTTCCACATACTGATGACTTGTCATTCTTTTAGATGTACCTGTAGAGTACATTGTGGCGCCATCTGTCATTATTCTTCACTATCTCTGCTTCGTACAACAGCTAGTGCCGGCTTTAGGAGTGGGCGGCCCAACAGGGACTCCACAGTTTGGGGCGCCCAACTTTAAATATAGAAAAAGAATAAACTTCTTCAGTTTACTTTTATTATGTCACTGGCTAGTTAGTTAGTTAGTTAGGGTGGGGGGGTTATAAGGCTTTTAATTATATTTCCGGGTAATCATAGTATCAGACCCCAGAATAAAAAAAACTAAGTAGTGTGGGGCTCAGTGCCCCCAGCAGAGCCCCCACAGGCGCTCACATACAGCGGCTCTCAACCTTTCCTTGGCCCTGTGAGCCACAACCACACCCATCTACTCTTATTCCTTCTCAAGGAAAATAACAACCAAATTACGTCTAAGTAAAACACTACCTTAAGAATCGTAAAGATAAAGTTACTCTCACCAGACATATTAGTGACAACAAAAATAAGATATTTTTTCTCACAAAATCCCAATCATTTTATTTAAGCCAAATAATTTCTGTATAAAACATGGAGACATACGGGCGAGTCGTTCATTACGGCTCATAAAGCCTAATAAGGATAACTGTTTTTATTACTCCAACTTAATGTAAATTAATTCACACATGGTGTAATTTGTTTTATTTTATTTAAGATGTAAAATTCTTACAAAGAAGGTTAGGTTAGGATTGGTTAGGTTAGGTTAGGTTAGGTTAGGATAGGATAGGTTAAGTTAGGTTAGGATAGGTTAGGTTAGGTTAGGTTGGAAGCTATACAGTTATTATCAACATGCTGATGGTGTGTGGTTATCACGGTACGTACTGTACATATGTTTTGGTTTTTGTTTTATGGCATTAGCCCACCCGGGCACAGGTCAATGACCCACATCAGGGCCTGGGGGGCGAAAATATAATAATAATAATAATAATAATAATAATAATAATAATAATAATAATAATAATAATAATAATAATAATAATAATAATTATTAAAGGACCATCAATAAATACAAGAATTAAAAAAAACAGATCAATAGTGAGAACCAATATATGTATGTTGTGTTGTCAATAGTAAGAGAAACAATTGAGACCCTGCAATTGTGTGTAAATGAGGCAGAAAGTCAGATCATCAACCTGGGACTTGGTCACATATGGCAGCAGGGTCTACCATTAGACAACACATTATGCTTCCAATATCTTCCCAGACAGTAGTACCTCCCTGTTTGGTAACTGCCTACTGCCTACTACCTACTGTATAGTTCCATCTCTTATTGTTTTTCAACAAAAGTATATTTGAGGATACTCAATTAAAACTACGAATCAGACTTTCCCGAGAACGAAAAGTAATGATGACTTTTCTTGCCTTCATTTGGCTGCCGAGTTGTGACGTCATGGTAAATTACCAAATATTTTCCATCCTCGCCGATGATAGAAAAATCATATTTTCATATCTTATTAAAAAATATAAATAAAATGTATTAATTATACAAGAAAGGTTAACGCGGCGTTATGAACGACGTCACGCTGCACTAGGGAAGGTTTGTGAGAAATTGGCGGGAGTGAGTGAGATCAATGATTGGTGAATAATTGACAGATGTTCCGCCCACTTCCAGCCAGCGCCCGCCCGTCTGCTGTAATGTGTGCAGCTAGAGCGGCAGCCAACCCATGGGCAGCCAACCCCAGCCCACACTCGTCTTTTTCCACCAGTGTTCCCAGCCACAATGCACCCCCCCCCCCTCCGCCTTTAACGGGCTTTCAATACTTCTAGTTTATTATTAAGACAATATAAAACATTATGGAATAACTTTATACAGATACTTGATTCCTCATTTGTCTCGATATAGTTCTCGTTGAAACACCACCACCACCACCCTACACCACCACCACCACCACCACCCCCCTACACCACCACCCTACACCACCACCACCACCACCCTACACCACACCACCACCACCACCCTACACCACCACCACCACCCACCACCACCACCCTACACCACCACCACCACCCACCACCCTACACCACCACCACCACCCTACACCACCACACCACCACCACCACCACCCTACACCACCACCCCTACACCACCACCACCACCACCCTACACCACCACCACACCACCACCTCCACCGCCCCAAAAAAATCCACCCACCGTTATTTATCTTTTACGTCTTCGTGATAACCGTCAGTAAACATGTTGTATTTTTCATTATATTTCGTATAAGTTTATGAGTTGGAGGTAGTGGAAGGTGAGCGAAGTGTGGCGGGTTAAGGTGGTGATGTGGAGACACGGGTCGCCTTGGTTGTTAAGAATGTGTGTTCGATGTAACTATAGCTACCTGACAAATACCGCGCCCGGAATCAATGAAGGTCCACCCGCACTGTACCACCCTGCTGTACTATGTCTCTTCCACTCTGTAGCTGATATATTTGTTTCACTCTTCTGTATCTTTGTGTACTATTGATATATTATACCACTGATACAGTATTAGGGTATCACCGTGTTGCCGGGCTCTGCTTGCTGTAGTATACCAATACATAGTTCTCTTGTATCCTACCGTACCTGTAACATGGCTCCATTATGATGCTACTCTGCCATACTTATGTATCTTGCCTCTTTTTATGTACATATGTAACATACTGTTGGACCATACCGCTATAACCAAGTACTTGTTATACTGTACACCTGCACCTTGTGTGCTATACTGTACCCTGTACTGTACCACTGCATCTTACTGCAGCACCTTGTATGTTGTACTGCATCACTGCACCTTACTGCAGTACCCCATATGCTGTACTACACCACTGCACCTTACTGCAGCACCCTGCGCACTTTACTGCACCACTGCACCTTACTACAGCACCCTGCGCACTGCACTGCACCACTGCACCTTACTGCAGCACCCCATGTGCTGTACTACACCACTGCAGCACCCTGCGCACTGTACTGCACCATTAAACAGTACCTACTACACTATACTGCTTTCATATGCTAAGTGCAGAATATAATTGTTGAAGTTAACATTATATTCTTTGGTGTACCGCACCGTTGTACAGCGGCTGCCTTGGGGGAAGTTTGTAACCTACATACAGTAAATATTTGCACCATGTTTCATATACAACATGTTATAACACAAGACTTTTGTACAGCATGTGTGCGTCGTAATTACTTTATTAATTGTACTGGAAGTACAGCCGTCTTCCTCCATCTCTCCGTGTGCCTGTCTCACACACATGCCGCCACCTTCCTTCTTGTCGCATTGCTACTCAGGATCTTTTATTCCGACATAGAACTGTAATGCCAGCGTTCGCTCCGTCGCTCACTAAACACAGTTGAATGTTCCGTAAGTCAGCTGCCACACAAATGCATAATATATAACGCTAATTTTAAATTTAGTTGTCGTTTGTGTAAACTTTTGACTGCCCATTTCCGATCATGTAGATAATAAAAAATACATGCAACGAAATCTAACCTACTCTAACCTAACCTAACCTAACCTAACCTAACCAAACCTAATCCTCTTCAGGTATATAAAAAAGTAGGTGACAAAGTTTGAAAGCACATGAACACCTGTACATCCATAGCATACGTGAGTTGTTTTTTTCCACAGATCTTTAAGGTTGATTTATAACCTTGTACAGTATATCCCTTAACACAGCCTCAAACAGTTTGGGTCTCCGTAAAACATATACTGTACATTCCTGGAGGTTCTCTAATACTCGTGTACACCTTCACTATGATGATTTATTACTAACACTTGTGTATATTTGTCCGTGCCTACAGACCATGGTGGTAATCAGCAAGGGGAAAGACATCTTTAGGTTCAGCTCTACCGACGCCATGTGGATACTTAGTCCATTCAACTCGGTGCGCCGGACTGCTATTTTCATCCTCATTCATCCTCTCTTCAACTTCTTCATCATCTGCACCATCCTGGCTAACTGTATTCTCATGATCGTCCCGACCAGCGAGATGATAGAATCTTCTGAGTAAGTCCACCACAACCTAGTGTTCTCTCTCTCTCTCTCTCTCTCTCTCTCTCTCTCTCTCTCTCTCTCTCTTCATTTTTGTTGTTAATTTGTGTGACTACCTATCAGTATTGTGAGAGAGAGAGGGAAAGAGCTAGCCCCAGCCACGTGTATCGTAATATATCCATGTGTAGTACAGCTCTACACGAGGATAGAAAGATAAAATATGATCTTAATTATCGTACTCTACCCTAGTAATACTCTCATTCTTTGTCACACACTGGTTAACTAACTTCAAGAGATCCTTCGTCTCAAAGAGGATTATTTTCCCTGAACGCTAGTCCCCAGGTGATGGACCAGACCCCAGTATGCAGCAGGTGTTCCCTCTCTGGATCACTACTGCATACTGACTCACTGAAACAAGTAGCGCAGTGCTCTGGTGTCTCCTGTGGTTTCAATGGGACTAGAACCCAGCTCATTCAGGGCCTTGGTGCCCCAGGCTCCCGGAGTCTCTGGCCCTTTTTGAAAAACACAATATTGAGGGATCAGGTTCATGTACTTCTCTCCTTACTGTTCTACTGATGTGAAGGGAAGTAGTTGCCAAGGTGGAAGCACAAGTGTAATCTAAACTAACTGCTTACCATCCTCTCAGGGGGTCAGTCCACAGTTGGCAGATGTCTCTTGATGATAGCATATATATTTCCTTGTGCCTCACCTGCCAACCCCCGGATTTTCCACATAGACGGCGTGGCTGTCGTCTTGATTTGCCCACTCGTTGCCTCATAAGCACTTGTTAACAGTGTTGATAGGGCCACAAGATGAAGGGCTATTCTAACACGGTGGGCCTGGAGACCAATGAGGAGTTTGGGGTGACCGAGAGAAAGTTCCAAGCGTTCACTGTCTACAAATTTGCTCTTTTCGGGTCATTTGGTGCTCCCTCAGGGCCGTCCGAGGCATTCTTCTCAATCTTCTTAATTTAGTGTTATTAAAATGGTGATAGAATTGATGTTTATGAAAACGTCTGGGGCTTTATTGTTCAACCAAATTAGTGTTATAACCTGTAAATCAACATTCGTATTACAGTACTGCCTGTTGTCTGCTTGCCCTCGTGCTAAAATAATATGGCAAAACCACTCATAAATATTTTAAAGCATATAATATGTTACTTTCACTCTACTAATGATTTATATAAATTGTGTCTACTAATTTTCAATTTGTTTTCCACCATTTTTTATGTCGCATTTTTCATCTTGTTAGGGGTATATCATATGTTTCTTCAAAGATGTTTTTGAGATAAGTTCAAGAATTTTCTCAAGTGTCATGAGTTTAATCTTAGTGTCAAGTATATCACACATCCTTCCTTTAATAATTTATCGTCAATTTCAGAGTGGTTTTCACCGCCATCTACACATTTGAGTCGGGCGTGAAGGTGATGGCAAGAGGCTTCATATTGGAAAGTTTCACATATCTACGAGACGCTTGGAACTGGCTGGACTTCACAGTTATATCCTTAGCGTATGTCTACCAAAAATTACATTGCTGTTTGATCATATTTTTGTCTGATAGTTTGAAAGGTTTTTGGTTATTTTATGTGATCAAGTTTTTAGGTAAATCTAATCTCCCAAAAGTGTATAACGAAGGACTGTTGTCGTCTTGAAATATTTAAGAAGTTATCACATACATGCTTATGATTTATTATACAGTGTTTACCCAATGATATCTTAAAGATAGAGTACTGCTAATAGCTTAGGGACTTAGATATATATATGCTGGCCATTGTTAGTTATCCTGTTATCGAGATTATTGTAGACAGTTTAATTAGAGATTATGGTCAAGACAATAAATCTTCAATTAATACAGCATGTCTGGTATTCTGAACTTACAAATACTGTAAGTTACTTGTATGACAATTCTAGAGTTGTAGACGAATATTTCTAGTATTTAGACAGTATACCTGAACACTATATATCAGACACTTAGTAGTATCAGAATAGGTTTTGTCAATGTATATGTCCCAGCCATTCATTTTATTACTACTAAGGATATTAGACTAGCTGAGAATAATGAAATATAACCAGTAGAGGATGAAGAACGTTGACTTAGGTTGACTTAGGAATCACTTGTAATTGTTAAATAGGAGGTTAATATTTTGGACATATATTTATATCCAAATGGGAGGCAAATTGAAAAGTTAGTCTTTATAATTTTTAAAGCGCAAAAATATTAATACTTTTTGTAGAGCTTGTTGGTATTTTGGAACCTGTAGAAGGATCAGCCACACACAAAAGAAGCAGAGGAAGATACTGTGAATAGCAAACAGTATTGCTTTTACAGGGGCTCGTCAGGTTTTGTGCAGTGTGGCAGCGCTGTGTTTGTTTACATTCGACAGAAGGAAACTCGTAATCGTAAACATACTATGGAATCAAATTAAAACGATATTAAAACAAATTTATCAAAGATAATTTTTTGTGAAATGTTTATATGACGAGCCCCTGTAAACGCACTAGTGAAGGGACTGTACTTAACTTTAGCATTAGAGTTGTTGGTTAAGACTGTTAACTTATAGTGACCTCTGTAACTTCCTTCAGATATTTGACAATGGGCATTGACCTGGGTAACCTGGCCGCCTTAAGGACATTCCGTGTGTTGCGAGCTCTGAAGACTGTGGCCATTGTCCCAGGTGGGTGTTGCTGACCTTGTCTACTGCGTCTCCCTCCTTACAGCCATACCCACAGCCCATACCCACAGCCCATACCCACAGCCCATACCCACTGTCCCCTTCCAATAGCTCATCCGTACACGCCCGCTTTATAGCACCTGCCCATAACCCCTTCTCATAGCCCATACTCATATTCCTTGCTCATAGCTCCTACTCACAGCCCTTGCTCACAGCTCTTACCTAGGGCCACTTATCATAGGTTCTAAACACACGATCACTGCTCATAACACCTGCTTGCAGTCTTGCTCTAAGCTATTGCCCTCAGCGCCACCCTCAGACCCAGCAAACCCTATAAAAACGAGAGACTGCATACAGCCTCCACATATAACTTAGTACAGAGTCTCTTTATACAACTGATTCACATAACCTCTGCATATTGCTTGTGTATAAAGTCACTAAATTTAAATCTTCACACACAGAACTGGAACCAAACGTCTCCTTACAGCTCTTTCTTATATCAACCACACCCACCTCCTAAATAAACCTCAGCACTAATATACTGTTTACAATCTTAAACATACATCTCCTACATAAAGTCTTGATACACAATCTATCCACAAAACGTTTATATATACACACACACATACTATTGCATTATACATCTACTTATAGTCTCTGAACACACATATTTACACATAAAATCCCTACACAATAAATCATCAGAAAACATCAATATGTAACCCCTATTTATACACACACACACACACACACACACACACCCTGAACAAAAGCTCTACACACCTCCTTAACAAAAGCTTTACACACACCCTGAAGAAAATATCTACACACACTTCCTGAACAAAAGCTGTACACACACACCTCCTGAACAAAAGCTCTACACACACCTCCTGAACAAAAGCTCTACACACACCTCTTGAACAAAAGCTCTACACACACCTCTTGAACAAAAGCTCTACACACACCTCCTGAACAAAAGCTCTACACACACCTCTTGAACAAAAGCTCTACACAACATCTCTACACACAAACCTTGCATACACTCACACATTATCCTTATTACATTAAAGTTTTTCACGAAACTTTTGTATACAAACCTTGCCCAAAATTTCACCAACAGGTTTTACATTACACCATATACACAGCCCCTCCCTAGAACTTTGAACACAGCCCTAACCTAACGTAACCTAACCTAACCTAGCGTAACGTAACGTAACGTAACGTAACGTAACCTAACCTAACCTAACTTAACCTAACCAGTAATCACCTTTATATCCATGTTGAAGATAAATAGCAATTATATTTAACTTTACAGTGTGTGTGTGTGTGTGTGTGTGTGTGTGTGTGTGTGTGTGTGTGTGTGTGTGTGTGTGTGTGTGTGTGTGTAATATCTCGTTTGCTTTTGTATATAGTATTCCAGGCATTTGGTGATGTAATTTTACTATGAGATGACAACTTTTACTTCCCTACGCTTGAATTGCTTAACTGAGTACAATATATAAGAGCAGAGACTGAAATAAATTAGGATAATATTTCACATTTTGTTGTCGTATGGTCTGTATGGTTATCTGATGAGTTGTATGGTCGGTATGGTTATCTGTATGGTCTGTTGTTGTGTAGCATTTACCAGAGAGAGAATGAAATTGACAATACTAATTCCCAGTTACCTCCTCCCCGTTCCTTAGGTCTGAAGACGATCGTGGGTGCTGTGATAGAGTCAGTGAAGAATCTACGAGATGTGATCATTCTGACTATATTTTCTCTCTCCGTTTTTGCCTTACTTGGACTCCAGATATATATGGGAGTATTGACCCAAAAGTGTATCAGAAAGTTTGATTTTACGAAAGAGAATTGGACACACGAAGATTACAACAACTTTATGAAGAATGAATGTAAGTAAAGAATTGTGTGTGTGGTTACTAGTGATATGTGTTAACTCCCTATGTTATCTAGTACAAGTTGTAGCTATCCCTTTTTTACTGGCTCGATACTTTCATTTCATTTTTTGTAAATATCAAATTAACTTTAAGAATAAGATGGGTAATTAAATAGGAAATGAAGGTTTTTAATAAGTTGTCTTGCCAGTGGTCAAGGTATAGCCCCAGCCTACGCTAATCAGTGCTTGGAGAGTAAGTCCAAAAGGCAAAATGTGTACGCAAATAATGTCTCTGATGTATGCAGATATATAAAAAAAAAGAGAAATTTGTGCACAGAAATATCAGCAAGTAATACAGATGCAGTTGGTTATGAAATTAAACCAAGAGAAAATTATTTGAAAATGTCCATGAGGGAGGGAGCATCATCGTGGTAAGTACAGCCTTGATTACTTTCTTCATATACCTTCAGTAACAGTAACAGTACAGTACACGTTTTGCTCCTGTTCCTTTATTTTTCATACGCAAATTTTATCTTATTTTAGCTTTCAGTAATATTGATATACATTGCGTTCTAAGATTTATTTATAAATTGCTGAGTCACTGACTAATGTAGACTTTTATAATACTTGCCAAATTTTCCTTATTATCCATATAACATGTTTATTATTATCTATGTGATGACGGACTGACTTACTTCATTTAATTTTTTGCGTAATACACACACACACACACACACATATACACACACACACACACACACACACACACACACACACACACACACACACATTCTATATATGTATGTATCCCATCAGACACGGTAAGTTTATATAATTGATTCAGTGAAAATTTTGTGACTCTAACTGACTCATGTCATTAATTGTGACCCGACCTGACTCATACCTGACTCGGGTCATTACTTGTGACCTTACCTGACTCATACCTGACTCGTACCATTAATTGTGACCTTACCTGACTCATACCTGACTCGTACCATTAATTGTGACCTTACCTGACTCATACCACTATAACCTCACCTGACTCATACCACTATAACCTCACCTGACTCATACCACTATAACCTCACCTGACTCATACCACTATAACCTCACCTGACTCATACCACCATAACCTCACCTGACTCATACCACTATAACCTCACCTGACTCATACCACTATAACCTCAGCTGACTCATACCACTATAACCTCAGCTGACTCATACCACTATAACCTCACCTGACTCATACCACTATAACCTCAGCTCATTACACTATAGTGACTCTACAGCTACCGCCAGTGTGATCCTATCTTACTGATAATATTGTGATCCCATGTGACAATATCCTGTTGTTATCTCACCTGAGTTGTGCACCTGTATGTAACCCTTGCTGTCGTGGCCCCAGCTAACGTGTTGTACCAATGTTCCAAAGTAAGCCCCCCACATGATTTGCACTGTTGTAAACCCATGTCCTCTGCTGTTGTGAACCCACTTGACGTATACCTGTTTAATCTCTCTTGACATGAATTACTGTATTGTAAACCCGTGTGACTTGTGCCGTTAATTTAATTAGTAAACTTGCATCATTTGTAACCATTGTTAGCTCACGTGATTTGTACCAATGTCAGTTACAATGTTTTTTTGGTGATTGTAATCCTACATAATTTGTACCATAGTAAACCTCCATTGTTTTAGTACTATATAACTTATATTGCTATAGGCTTACCTGGTATATATATAAAATCTCATGACTCGAAACACTAAGTCCACCTTACTTGTGTCTAGATGCACACATATGACTTGTTACAGTAAGTTATGAATTATCATCATTTCCATCATAATAAAGCCACTAATAAGCTTCATAATGAGCTCAGGTCCTTCATACAGTGTGTCCATACGTTCTCAACCAGCTTTTTGGCCTCACACTTCTTGACTTCATCATGGTGAATAACAAACTTGCTCAAAAAAATGTGTAGGGGTAACTTGGTCTCATCGTTAACCCACTTTATTATGTCATTACTAGTTTATTATTAAGAGTTAAAACTAGCAGATAATAGTAATTACCCAGATAGTTTCTTCGGGAGTGAGAATGCTCTGAGTTACTCATTCATGATTTCATATGGTATTCATTGTGTTCTGGTAATAATTCTTTGTTATTACTTCTCATTCATAAGCTGTTGGTGAGGAGTTACTCATCTTTATAATGCCTTTTTTATTGAGAATTTATTATAAAGAGTGAACTTCCATGTTGACAGTTTACAGTTAATGTGTCTCTTAGGTCGTCTTATGGTGTTACTCTGCTGTCAACAGTTTTCTTTGCATGAGGATTTTAATTATCTCCCGAGCACAAAAAGGCATTAGAAAAGTCAAAAGGACAACTGTAATATCTTCCCCCTACGTGTTAATTACGTCTTGTCATGTACTGTACGAGTACCTCACATCCTTCAAAAACCTGTTGGGGTCATATATAACTCATAACCATTTTACTTTACCTTAATCGTGTTATGTTACAAGAGAGAACTTTAATATTTCATGACTTTTTCTCATTTTCTGAGGGTTCTATTTGGTATAAACTGCAACTAAATAAAGTAACGCGTAGTCCAGGTTATTTTTTTTTGTTATCCTGTAGTCCAATCAGCCAGAAACTTGATAGATAAGGCTTTAATTTGTACAAGACACTATAAATATATAAATCCTTCTTTACATTTGGTACAGTAATTTTCTTTAAGTGATTTTATACTATTTTCAATATTGAGAGTTCTTTCAGTTAAAGTTATATTAATGGTGGATCAAATCTGACCCAAAAAGACTAAATGTTTACATATTTTAACAGACTAGAAGAGTTAAGATTGTTAGATTCGACCTGTTACTGTCGAACCTCATGAATCATTACCGCTTATATTCGACCTGTTACTGTCGAACCTCATGAATCATTACCGCTTATATTCGACCTATAACTGTCGAACCCCATGAATCATTACCGCTTATATTCGACCTGTTACTGTCGAACCCCATGAATCATTACCGCTTATATTCGACCTATAACTGTCGAACCCCATGAATCATTACCGCTTATATTCGACCTGTTACTGTCGAACCTCATGAATCATTACCGCTTATATTCGACCAATAACTGTCGAACTTCATGAATCATTACTGCTTAAGTTTTCCCTTTTTTTCCCTCAAATAAACATTGACATGTCTGCCCCCTGGACCTGAGAAGCTCTGTCATAGCCGAAGTTCTCAGTGTTCATCTATTCGTCCACCCTTGTGTTAGCATACTTCCACTTCAACATTCCTCTTAAGTGAAAAATAAAACACCAAGAAGCATTACTCTTAGCGTTGGCTCATGTTGAATATTAAATTGTATGTACTGTACAATGTATGTGCTTTCAAGTATGGTGATATGATATTTTAGTTTTTATAATGAAAAGAAGATGTATTGAGCTGTAATAACACGTTTAAATGATAAAAAAAATATACGTTGAACATATTGATAAATACTGAAATGAGTGAATGTTTTATGGGGAATTCTTTTTCATACATATTTGTTGTGGTTGAATGTGGGCGCGCCAAATCCGTAGAGTTGCTAGAAAAATACCTTAATATTGTCCATTTTGCATAGTTTTATTCTGCCATAAGACAAAAAGAGAACCATTTTCATTGTATTGTCATCTTAACATTACTATATACAGTACCTATATTGAATAAAAATTTAAGATACAAAAAACTAAATACTCAACATATGCCATCTGCCCGAGTATGCGATGGTCTGTAATAGTTCACAGTTTTAAGCAGCTAAGAGTCCCATTAATGTTTGCAATTAGTATAACCAGTGATAATTACCGAATATAGACCAGCGTCACACACTTTATTCGCTCCAGATAAACATAATCAATCCAAGGACAACATAAATATTTTTCATCGCCAGGCTCCATAGTTGAAACATCTAGCAGTGATATTAGTAAGGGGTCCCCATAAACTGTAAAATTTGCCCATTATGATGTCTGTCTATTTATGTTTTTGCCACCATGATTCCTACCAAATAAATCAGAGTATAGTCTTCATATCTGAGGGTTGGTGACCACAGTTCTTTACTCTAAACGTTCTCGGGCTGTTTTGACCAATCCTCTAAGGTTTTGTATCTCTCTCAGGACCAAGTTTTTTATTTCATTCACCCATCCTAGTCTCTGCCTTCTCCTGGTCCTCCTACCATCAACTTTGTCCATTAATATTGCTGTTATTATTCTCTCATCCATAATTATATGACCAAAATATCTTCTTCTTTTTTTAATTTTCTGTACATTTTAAATATTTCTCTTGAAGATTTTGCTAATCTAAGTACTGCTTCATTTGTTTTCCTGTCAGTGTAAATTATTCTTAACAATCGTCTATAACACCACATTTCAAAGGCCTCCAACCTCTTTCTGGTGTCTGTTGAAAATGTCCACGCTTTTGACAATATTAATCCCGGGCTTGAGGAACCTTGAGTATACAGACAGATTAAGAAGAGTGAACTTGGATTCTCTTAAGAGACATAGAGTGTGGGATAATATGATCCAAGTGTTTAAATGAAAGATGAGGTTAAATGGCGGTGATTTAGTGAAGGTTCTTAAACCATCATATGAAACTCGAACACTTAGTAATACTTATAAATTATATAAAAAATAACACTTGGTCTGGAAATAGAGTTATGGATGAGTGGAATAAGTTAATGGGATACCAAACACCATTAGTGGGAAGCTTCAGACAAGGGTTGGTCAGTTGTATGAGTGTCGACTTACTAAGATTTTCTTCATTATTTTTTTAGTTCCAAAATTAAGAAAATAATTGAGATAAATATATTTTATACATTCTCGTGGTCTTTAGGTATGCCATTCGGAGTTACATCACTAAGAGGACCCCGAAATGTATTTGATTTGCAAATTTTGGTACAGTACTGAAATACAACTTGTCAACTGCGAATGGTGAAACTAGCCAACTAAACTTCCGACACTCTTTCTTTACGATAACCATACAACCATATTTCTATTTGTTGGTAACCTGCCGCAACACTTCCAATTATAGGCTTTATGCACTGTAGATACTGAACATTACTTGGAATATAAGAACTAAACATACCAAATGAAATCTCACTTTATTAACGTAAATAAGTTATTCTAATAAGTAAAGAGATATTATGCCCAGCTTTAGGTATGAACACTAGACTGAGTAATGTCCCCTGAGGTATTTACAAACTTCTATTAAGTCACCCCTTGCCCGTCTGTAGTATCAGGTAGCCGACTGTAGGTATTCCAATCTCTCTGGGTATCTGAGGTGTCGTCTGGTGGCCCTCCTTTGGCCATTTTTAATCCATTGACAGTCTCTACTATATCTTGGGGACCAGACGGAGTGACATTTCTCCAAGCGGGGAAGCACCTCACTTTTGAGATGGTGACGAGCGGTTGACGATGAAATTAATAGCAAAATGTGAAGAAATGTTGTTGAATTTAGGAAGACTTGTTATATTCCCTTCTCCCGCCATTATGTCTCAGCCAATCAGCGGCAAGTGGGCTGGACGTGTGAGCCAGGAAATTTTAAACGAATTACATTTCATCATGTAACGTTGTCCTTTAGATATGATAGTTTCTTGGTACTGTACATGGCGACAGTAGGCCAGGATTCCATTATTAAGATGACGGTTACAACGGGATGAGTGATAAGGGAAGGAGGTCCAGCTGGCCTGTGCGACAATAAAAATCTGAGGCACAAGGAATAATAATATGCTCATTGAGTATAACGTTATCATCACCGACCAGAGGACGAGTATCCGTGTTGCTACGTGTTTCCCTCATACAGTAGTACACATATCTTAAAAAAAATATATGTAGATATTTGCGAGCAGCTACATACTGTATAATCTCGTAATCTACTTGACAGCCACAACTGACAATGTTTAAACCATTTTGAGGAGCAGCGAGTTGTCTTATAACAATGAGAATCAGGTTGAGTTCTTTAATTTGCCATCCCCACTCAGAGGGAAGTAGACAACGCCCCAGTTGTTGTTGGGCCCTGATGAATGCTGCCACCAAGCGTTTGTATATGACATATCTGTATTTGTCCGATGTGGCAAACTCTTCAGCTCTTTACAGTTTTAGTATAAACTGTTCTCCAGCACTGGTTACAGCATCATGGGTCCTGGCGGGGCGTGGAAATACACCCATATGTGACGGTGGATTTCTTTCCTCCTGTGTTAACTTTAATGCTTTCACTTTTTCTTGGCTATAAAGTACTGATGTGGTGCCATATCCTGTTGCTTGGTACTCCCTGGTGCTTTTTGAAGTTGATTTATTGTAGAGCATCTGTGGCCTGCTGCGGCAAAGTACTGTATGTGTACATGTTGTTGAACGAGTTACCAGTACAGCCAGAGGATCAACTCAACAACCCCCACTGGAGATCCCTGTGTCTTTCTGCCGTCTGGAGAGCTGTTGGTACTATCATTACCTCAGCTTTTAACTCCACCTGTTTCACAGTGTAATATTTTAGCGGACAGTTGAATTAATAATGTAAAGGCTAAAGTAATGTTGTTTCAATATTAGAAATGAAAATTATGGTAAGCAACAGGGAACAGCATTTATTAATCTAACAGACCTAATGAAAAGTGGTTGAATATGGGCGCGCCAAGTCCGTAGACTTGCTAGGGACATTAACTTCAATTTGAGAAAAAGGCTTCTGAAAGATTATATATGTATGGGTCAGAAGCGTGGACACCTTGAGCTGACACCAGAAAGAGGTTAGAGGCCTTTGAAATGTGGTGTTACAGGCGAATGTTAAGAATAAGTTACACTGACAGGAAAACAAATAAGGTTAGCAAAAACTTCAAAACACTTGATGTGTACAGAAAAAGAATGCGATACTTTGGTCATATAATTATTTAGGGGATAATAACAGATTAACAGAAATATTAATGGACAAAGTTGAAGGTAGAAGGGCCAGGAGAACGCAGAGACTGGGATGGAGCAAGAAATCTTGAAACTGGATAACCGAATCCCCAGAGATATGCGAAACCTTAGAGGATTGGTCAAAACAGCCCGAAAACGCTTAGAGTGGAGGACTGTGGTCACCAACCCTCAGATATGACGACGGTTGTTTGGCTTAACTCTAAACTGTGTGAACTTGTCAACTTATCTTCCTATGATTTTCCCCTGTGAAAAGCCATAATTTCAAGCAACATATTACTCTGCTTTAGTGTACTCAAATGTATTAAGCTAAAGGATTAGATTTTTATTTCTCGTGCAAATTATGAGATGTTTGTACTCAAATTAGTTGTTATCTTGCAAGAATTCCAGCAAGGCAAGATACATTCTGTGAAGTCAAATCTGTGACATTTTAGAAGAGAAAAACTTTAAGCCTAAACCAAATTCATCCTGTAAAATCTTGATCACCGCCACCCCCCCCCCCCCCTTTGCTGGCTGGGAGGAGGGGGTGGTGCAGGTCAGGGACTCAGGATTTTACAATACAGGGAATTTAAGATTTTCTCTTATAAAATGTTACTAACTTGAATTGGCAAAATATAACTTGCGTTGCTGGATTTTTTGCAAGATAACAGCTAATTTGAGTGCACATTATCATAGTCATGTTTTGCCCCAAATTATGACTTTTAATGGGAGACCAGAGGTGTATGCTCATCAGATCGTCCAATACTACTACTTATTTACACTCCATGTGTGAAAAAGGTCACAAATGGTAACCTGTAATTAAGCAAGTTACTCAAGATTTATCACTGTACAGATCTAAAAACATTGTTCACTGTGTCTATTACTGTAGCATATTGTCCATAAAGGCAACACAGTGGTTGGAGGACCTCACTGACCAATGAATTTCACAACCTCAACAACCACGTGGGTCGTGGTTGTTGAGGTTGTGACGTTTATGATAATTTATGACAGTTGCCCAGCTCAGTATAAACGGCTTTTTTAGAGAACATGGCAGTCAAAACGCTGAGGATATACAACAGAGATGATAAAAGTTACATAGTTGGGGAGCGGGTCACTTGTCTGACAGAAGCCTTCTTTACAAAACTAATAAGAAACATGGAGCGAACATACACATTAGTTTTAGATCTCGTAGTATTTATAGTGGCTAAAGGCGGCCGGTCATGTTGTGTTTAGTTGATGGTGGAGCCTCTGACTACACACAATCTGCACCCATCACTGGTCTTGACGGGTGATGCGTGTGTGTGTGTGTGTGTGTGTGTGTGTGTGTGTGTGTGTGTGTGTGCAATTGTGTGTGCGTGTGTGTGTGTGTGTGTTACAGTAGATAGGAATAATTTCGTAATAGCGATAACTTTTATGAATCTATTATTCTGGGAAACTTTTCAATGGCCATATACGATCAAGCAAATCATCAAAATACATATACTTCACATAACTATAATGATTTTGTTTTTTTTACATCTTTTAACACTTGTGATGGAGGTGTGGCAGGGGATTAGTGGGTCTAATGTTACTGACCTGACCTAATGCAATGTCAGGTCCACCCATTGTATATATAACTCTTCTCAAATTTGCTGTGAAGATGGAGGGAGGATTAGTGGTCTCATATTACAGTACTGACTTCTTGATGCAATTTTCAGGTCACCATTTATCGGGGTGGGGAGATTAGAGAAAAAAGCACTTGATTGTCAGAGTGAAAGAACGTCACAATCACTAAACAGAGTACAATGTGAACTTTAGTGATGTCCTTTCACTGTTAGATTTTTTACCAATAAACACTGAGCTCCATTTCTTACACACGTGTAAATAAGGAGAAACAATAGCTGGATTGTAAGTTCACCGGATGGCCATATGCCGGCGTTTGGGTAGTTCACGCCTCAGCCGATTTGGCATGTCGTTAATGCGAGTTTGTTAACATTGCAAATAGGGAAGTGGTCGTAATATGTCAACATTGTTAATGCGAATTATCGTAGATTGGGATATAAATAGAGGTTTACCTGTAAATGAATAGCTACTATAGGCATAATTTAACATTCATATGATGGTAAATGCCGTCATACTCGTAAATGAAACTGTAAAATGTATCACAGTTAAGCTTTAAAAAACAACTGATGCTTTTGGCCAAATAGATATAAATTTTGGTTTTTATTGCTACAACATAATGAAAATCAATTCGTATGTGGTAAAATTTATTCTGTTTTATATAAAATGTCATTACTATTATCAGATAGCCAAACTATACATAAAGAATGCAACGTTAGGTTAAGTTTTCTATTAAACTATCATTTTTATTTATTATGCTGATGTATATGATCGTCTATGGCCATTCAGAAGCTTACAAAGGAAATCAATACGTGAAGTTATCGTTATTCGGTGATTACCCCTATTTTTAGTAAACAGTACAGTATCTTTACATTAAGTGTTCAATGTTTCTTTCCTGGAATCTGTTGAGTGTTTTCTTTACCCGCTGGGGACTTTTCCATATCTTGGGCCGTCCTTAGCACACCCGAGCCTATATATGACCGCACAGTGTAGGATCGAGGGACAATGGATGTATCTAAAGACTACTGGTGACTGGGGAAGACGACAAATATAAGTGGGTGGCTGTATGGAGTCCAGAAGACGTTCAGTGTTTGTGTACCGTGATAAAGGCAGAATAATTGTCCATTATACTGTACATCCCAAGAGACTGATACTGACTGACTTTACAAATGATGGGATGACTGTTTATTTCAGACCCTAGGTGACTGACACTGACTGACTTTACAAATGGTGGGATGACTGTTTATTTCAGACCCCAGGTGACTGACACTGATTGAGTGACTGGCTGTGCTAAAACTGGGAAGACTGTTCACTTATATTTCTTTGTAATCATGACTTTCCATATAACTGTACCGTTAGAACTGCACTAGTTGTACCCTCATTCTGTACCCATCCCTAGTAGCGTTTTGTAATATAATGAATCCTTTCTGTATTCTTAATTGTCTTACTCATTATACATTAACTTGATTTTGTATTTACCACAACTACAGTACATGCTGTATCCTATCCCTTTACTGTAATAAACCTGTAGAATTATTATACCAACTGTATTATCTGTGTACTATGCCTCGATTATGTACTTTACCTTGAATTTTGTACTGTATCCCATTTATCCACTGTAATCTGGTAGTTAATTTTACCACTGTAGTATATCATATCCAAATACTATCACCTAGCTTCTTACTATATCCTGGTTGTGTACTATATCCTGGTTGTGTACTCTACCCTTGATTACTTACTGTACCCTGTTAAAGTGTTTATATACCGATTGCACCTGTTTGTGACTTATACATCGGCTGATAAGTATAGGTTTTATACAGTATAGTGATGCAAACAGGTAGGGGGTCCTAATACTACAGCCTTCAACACGGAACATCACACTAAAAAAAAATAATCTAGTTTTGGTAAGTCGTGGGGAATCTTGTGCACCTAGTGATCTGTTATAAGAATTTTTTACGCAAAGGTCAGTTATAATCCCGTTTTTCTCCCTTTGTTGTTATTGTTACTTTTCCATAAACGGATAAAAACGTAACTGTGGTATTTGGGCGTAAAAACTGTTTCGATGAATAAGCTCCCGGTAAATCTTGTTGCTGTACCACGAGGCCCCAGTAGTTTGTATTTTATTTAAAAGCTATTAAAAAGATGCTTAAAGTTGCTTCAGTAAGGTTCGAGTTCAATTTGTTTTTTAACTTCTGAATATGACCTAACTCTATATCCTAATTAAGAAATGTAATGCATTTTAAAACTACTAAGTTAAAAATTCACCATAGGCATACAGCCACACTGTCAGCTGGACGGTCACTTAGCAGAGACCACCACACCAGCGACCTGCCACTGATCTGGGCACGAGTACTCTCACCGGTGTGTGCCAAGACGCCTCTTATTAGAATTAGGTACTTTTTGTGAAATCCTGAATCGGATTCTATAAGTAATTAACAGTAATTTAATAGATGTTCTTATGTTAGGTAAGAGTATAAAAGGAGTTGAAATTTGTAAGACGTGTTATATTTGTAGGACATACTGTGGGTGGTAGTCGTCCTCTAGTGACTCACTGGATTAGAACAAAATGTTTGGTGATTTTTCTTGTCATTTTGTAAAATTAATTTTGAAAGACCGATTCCGTGTTTTATATTTATTTGCGTGATAATATACTATCTGTATGAGGCATAAACCTCTGACTGTCAATTAGCGAAGTGCCCATCGATACGCCCACTTACGCCAGCCCATATACACAAGTACGCCAGCCCACGGCCACCCACGGTACCCTGGACGAGGGTAAATATACCCAATTAAAAAGTGTCACCGTCTGGTGGGCACAGTCAAGGTAGTCCCTGAAATCCTTCCCTAGTCCATGTGATGGTTGGTCCAGTTATGGAGAGCTATAAATTGTCCCAGGCAGGTTCTTGGGTTCTTCCCTTCCCTAGCCATTCTCAAAACAAATAGGATAGGCCCCTATGGAATCACACAGTCTAGTTAACCACTTTAAGGCCACCATGGATGGGCGTAAAGGTTAGGTATAGGCGGGCGTTTTCCTTAAAAGTGTATTAACACAAAAAAATTGTCAAACTACACAAAAATAGCGTTAATAATGTAGCCTTACGATAATAACTCTTCTTTAACCTTTATGAATATGACAGGAGTCCCCCATAACCACTCTTACTAGTGTTTCTCGCTCTGTGGCGGCTGTGAAAAGTCTAATATCTAAATTACCTTGAAGCAGAACTTGTAAGTGTGATATGTACTCCGGGTATACCAAATTTCTTTCTGTATCTAGCTGTAATCTGCATTTTAACTTTAGCTGTTCTTTGTAGTATATTCTATTGTATACCGTGTCTTCCATATTCAGGCTATGACGTGAATGTTTACTGTATCCTTCTGTGTACTGTACCCTGATTCCATACTATACCATATATGTCTATTGTACCCGAGCTGAGTACTCTAACTGTACCCTGGTTTTATATTGTACCTTAAATTGTAATGTATCCAAACTATGTATTATACCTTGGTTTAATCCTATTTCCTGCTCTATGCTGTACCCTACACTGTATACTGTAATTTGATTGTTTACGTACTTTAAGTGTGCGAAATACTATACATTTATTGTACACTGTAATGCTGTGTACTTTACTAAGATAGTATTACGTACCAAACAGTATTGCACTATATACAGGCTATGTACTGTACCCTGCTTATACTGTAAGAGACTCTTGTACCCCGGCTCTGTATTGTACTCTAACGATGCTGTAAAATACATTGTGTTTTGTAACCACCTATATACTGGAACTTGACTGTAATGTACACAACGTTTATGTCCGGGTTCTGTAATTTACCTTAACTGTAATGTTTCCAGCGTTGTTCCTCCGTTATTATATGTGTCCCCGAATATGATGTACCTGTCACTGCACTGTACCTGACACTGTAGTGTACCTGACACTGTACTGTACCTGACACGGTGCTGTACTTGTCACTGTACTGTACCTGACACGGTGCTGTACTTGTCACTGTACTTTATCTGCCACTGTACTGTACTTGTCATTGTACTGTACCTGACACTGTACTGCACCTGTCACTGTACTGTACCGGACACTATACTGTATCTGCCACAGTACTGTACCTGTCACTGTAGTGTACCTGACACTGCACTGTACCTCACACTGTACTGTACCTGACACTGTATTGTACCTGACACCGTACTGTACCTGTCACTGTACTGTACCTGACACTCTACTGTATCTGCCACTGTACTGTACCTGCCACTGTACTGTACCTGACACTGTACTGTACCTGACACTGTACTGTACCTGACAGTATATTGTACCTGACACTGTACTGCACCTAACATTGGACTGTACCTGACATTGTACTGTACCTGACACTGCACTCTACCTAACACTGTACTGTACCTGACACTGTACTGTACCTGACACTTCTGTACCTGGCATTGTACTGTACCTGACACTGTACTGTACTGTACCTGCCACGGTACTGTACCTGCCACGGTACTGTACCTGACACTGTACTGTACCTTTCACGGTACTGTACCTGCCACGGTACTGTACCTGACACTGTACTGTACCTGCCACTGCACTGTACCTGCCACTGCACTGTACCTAACATTGTACTGTGCCTGACACTGTACTGTACCTCTCTCTGTACTGTACCTGACATTGTACTGTACCTGACACTATACTGTACCTGACACTAAACTGTACCTGGCACTGTACTCTACCTGACACTGTACTCTACCTGACACTGTACTCTACCTTACACTGCATTGTACCTGACTCCGTACTGTTCCTGACACTGTACTGCACCTGACACTGTACTGTACCTGACTTTTCTCTACCTGACTCTGTACTGTACCTGCCACAGTACTGTACCTGCCACTGTATTGCACCTGACACTGTGCTGTTCCTGACCCTTGTGGACCTGACACTGTACTGTACCTGACACTGTACTGTACCTGGCACTGTACTGTACCTGCACTGCACTGTACCTGCACTGTACTCTACCTGACACCATGTACTGTACAGGGATTCTGTACTGTTCCTGACACTGTGTGTTGTACCTCACACTGTACTACACTTGACACAGTACTGGTCCCGATAGAGTACTGTACCTAGCACTTTGTACTGTACCTGACACTATACTGTACCTGTACTGTACTGTACCTGTACTGTACTGTACCTGACACTGAACTGTACCTGACACTGCACCGTACCTAACCCTGTACTGGACCTGACACTTTACTGTACCTGACACTGAACTTTACCTGACATTTTACTGTACCTGTACTGTACTGTACCTGACACTGTACTATACCTGTACTGTACTGTACCGGACACTGCACTGTACCTAACACTGCACTGTACCTGATACTATTGATTCTACCTGACACTATATTGTACCTGTACTGTGCTGTACCTAAGACTATGTACTGTACCTGACACTGCACTTGACCTAACACTATTTACTCTACCTGACACTGCACTGTACCTGTACTGTACTGTACCTGACACTGTACTGTACCTGTACTGTACCCGACACTGTACCTGTACTGTACTATACCTGACGCTGAACTGTAGCTGATACTACACTGCATCTGACACTGCACTGTACCTGACATCCCACTGTACCTGACCCTGCACTGTACCTGACACTGCACTGTACCTGACACTTCTGTTCCTGACTCTACTGTACCTGACACTGCACTGTACTTGACACTACTGTACCTGACACTGTACTGTACATCATCCTGTACTTTACCTGACCATGTACTGTGCCTGATACTGTACTGTATCTGACACCGTACTGTATCTGGCACTGTACCGAACCTGTCACCTTACTGTAAGAGACACTGTACTGTATCTACCACTATACTGTACCTGACACTGTACTGCACCTGACACTGCACTGTACCTGACACTGTGCTGTACCTGACACTATACTGTACCTGACACTATACTGTACCTGACACTACTGTACCTGACACTCTACTGTACCTGACAATGCACTGTACTTGACACTGCACTGTACCTGACACTGTACTGTACTTGACATTGTACTGTACCTGATATTGCACTGTAATTGACACTGTACTGTATCTGACACTGTACTGTATCTGACACTGTACTGTACCTGACACTGTACTGTACTTGACACTGTACTGTACCTGACACTGTACTGTACCTGACACTGTACTGTACTTGACACTGTACTGTACCTGACACTGTACTGTACTTAACACTGTACTGTACCTGACACTGTATTATGCATGCCACTGTGCACTGTACCTGACACTGTATTGTGCATGACACTGTGTACTGTACCTGACACTGTACTGTACTTAACACTGTACTGTACCTGACACTGTACTGTACCTGACACTGTACTGTACCTGACACTGCATTGTACATGCCACTGTTTACTGTACCTGACACTGTACTGTACCTGACACTGTGCACTGTACCCGACACTGCTCTATCTGACAATGCACTGCACCTGACACTGTATAAAGTAACTGGCACTGAGCAGTGTACCTGACACTGTGCACTGTACCCTATATTGTGCACTGTACCCTACACTGCACTGTACTCGACTCTGTGCACTATACCTGACATTGTACACTGTACCCGACACTGCACTATCTGACACTGCACTGTACTTGACACTGTATACTGTACCTGACACTGAGCACTGTACCTGACACTGTATTATACCCGACGCTGTACTGTACCTGACACTGTACTGTACCTGACACTGTACTGTACCTGACACTGTACTGTACTTGACACTGTACTGTACCTGACACTGTACTGTACTTAACACTGTACTGTACCTGACACTGTATTATGCATGCCACTGTGCACTGTACCTGACACTGTATTGTGCATGACACTGTGTACTGTACCTGACACTGTACTGTACTTAACACTGTACTGTACCTGACACTGTACTGTACCTGACACTGTACTGTACCTGACACTGTTTTGTACCTGACACTGCATTGTACATGCCACTGTTTACTGTACCTGACACTGTACTGTACCTGACACTGTGCACTGTACCCGACACTGCTCTATCTGACAATGCACTGCACCTGACACTGTATAAAGTAACTGGCACTGAGCAGTGTACCTGACACTGTGCACTGTACCCTATATTGTGCACTGTACCCTACACTGCACTGTACTCGACTCTGTGCACTATACCTGACATTGTACACTGTACCCGACACTGCACTATCTGACACTGCACTGTACTTGACACTGTATACTGTACCTGACACTGAGCACTGTACCTGACACTGTATTATACCCGACGCTGTACTGTACCTGACACTGTACTGTACCTGACACGGTACTTTACCTGACACTGTGCCCAGTACATGACACTGTACTGTATTTAACAGTGTACACAGTACCTGACACTGTGCTTTGGACTATAGTTGTGCACTGTTTGTAACTCCTTAATGGTCGAGCATTGTACGGCGGACTATCCCTAGGATCGCTGACTAAAGAATTAACTATCTCAAGAACATCACTGGACAGTCCACACGTACAGAGACTATACCATGGTCTTTGACCTTGTACTAGAAATGGACTCTGAAGGTTAGATTACCGTGGACTGTAGGTCGCCGATATAAGCTAAAACTGAGCCTGGTCAAGACTGTAGCCTGGGTAATGATCTGTTATAAAGACAAGGCCACACCATGGAAGATGGACTGTCTGTACAGCTATACCTTGGAGGGACGACTGTCTGTACAGCTATACCTTGGAGGGACGACTCTGTCTACAGCTATACAATGGAAGATGGACTGTCTCTACAGCTATACCTTGGAGGGACGACTGTCTCTACAGCTATACCATGGCGGGACGACTGTCTCTACAGCTATTCCTTGGAGGGACGACTGTCTCTACAGCTATACAATGGAAGATGGACTGTCCCTACAGCTATACCTTGGAGGGACGACTGTCTCTACAGCTATACCATGGAGGGACGACTGTCTCTACAGCTATATCATGGAGGGACGACTGTCTCTACAGCTATATCATGGAGAGACGACTGTCTCTACAGCTATACCATGGAGGGACGACTGTCTCTACAGCTATATCATGGAGGGACGACTGTCTCTACAGCTATATCATGGAGAGACGACTGTCTTTACAGCTATACCTTGGAGGGACGACTGTCTGTAAGACTAAGCTCTGTAACGGTATATCCATTGGGCTCTAACCTGACTCTAGTATTGTAACTTGATCTCTGAACTGTTCTCTGGACGATAGGCAACATTTAGAACTGTACCTAAGACAATGATCAGACCCTCTGACTTTTCCCTGAATTGTGGTTTTTCCCTCGATCTTGACTAGACTGTAACCTGGACTATGGACTGTAACCTGGACTGTGGATTGTCCCTAGGACTGTAAACTGGACTGTGAACGGTCCCTAGGACTGTACCTTACCCACATGACAAGAGAGGTGTTGCTTTCTTACATTTGCAGCATGTTATAGGTGTTGTCGGAGAGCGGTGTTGGTGGTGGCGGGGAGCAGCCTGGGACGTCGACATCATGCAGGTTTACCCAGTAAACATGCCAGCCTCTGCTTCCCAGTTGTCTGCATGAAGCTAGAGCAATTTTGATGGATTTTAACTTCTCCCTAGCAGAGTTCCATCCACAGAATTATATTTTTGAGATGTATATATCCATTACTACAATATTTTTGCCGGGTATATAGAAATTAACGCCGATTGTTGATCTCCAAGGCTGCCCAGACTGCTAGAGTAGGTAGTTGACGTTGTGTAGGTAGTTAAGTAGCCCTGGTAGTTAGGTAGTCCTGGGCAGCCTAGCATGACGTACCTGACTAACAGTTTAGCCTCGATGCTCTGAACACCTCATGCTCCTTGGATCCTGGCCACCCTTTTATTATCCTCTCCCCAAGGTCAGATAAATACATGCATTTTTGAACCGCTGAATCGACTTTTCCGCCAAACCCCAACTTTCCTTTTGAAGCTGGCGGACGATGTTGGTGTCAGCGGAATTTAGTGTGTTTCCCTGGCCCTGTCCATATTGATATGGCCAAATCTTCAGGCGTAACACTTAAAAAAAAAAAAAGCCATTTGAGATTTTTGAGCTCTTAATTCTAACCAAGGGTTGATTTTTCTTCTCCTGTTTTTCCAGCCAATTGGTACTTGGAGGCTGGCAATAAGCCCTTATGCGGCAACAGTAGTGGTGCAGGGTAAGCTCTCAGATTTTTTCTTTTTTTTTCTTTTTTTTTTTTTTTGGCTAAAATTTACCTGAGCCACTTTTGTCTACATGCTGTTTCTTTTGATGCACCGATCATCATATTTTTGCTTATGATTTGGTTTAACCTGCTACCTGTGTTGACGCACTGGATACAGCATTTTTTTGCATATTGTCTGTACACCTGATGCCAGTGACTACGATTTCAATTATCTCGCTCCAGTAAGGCCAATTTTCTCTCAGTTTAAAATAGGAAGAAAACCTTAATGAAGCAGTACCTTAGAGATCGTAGTTGCTCTCACCCCTTTGGTTAATTTGCTTTAATATGTGTCCTCAGAAAAAATAAATCATTAAATCATCTTGGCCATCCGGTACCACCTTAGTCTCAAGGCTCTTAATCAGTTCGCCGGCCAGTTACTTCGCTTGCTCAACATATTAGCAAGTACTGTTAATGCCTATGGATTGTTAATTTCATTTATTGTGATACTGATCTCCAAATTTTCTCAAATGAGTTAGTGTTAAAGAATGTGAGAGAGAAAGACAGACCAACAGAAAACGTTTGCATAAAAGAAACACAATGTACAGTATGTATATATATATATACTATACACACCTTCTTGGGGTAATTGAGACATAATGTTAAATTCCAACAAATTCTTTTGAGTTTGACAATATACAGAGAATATAATGTAGATAAATATGATACGAGATAATAAAGTATGATATTAGCACTAACTCTATCGAACTAATTTTACTTAACCTGACAGAGGTAAAATTTAAATGTTTTAGCAGTGAGAAAGATATCTTAAATATTAGTCAATCTTACCTTATATGCTCTAATTTCCAAGAAGTCATAGCGTTAAATAATTTAATCGATCCCATATCGCAATCAGCCCGCTTCGTTTTAAGGCTTTTTCGGACTGTCATAGCTAATGCCTTGAAAATACCTTTGACTTTAATGCTCGTTGAAGGAGGAGGAATTCTTGCTTCCATTGGCCGGTTTCATGTACAGTAAAGTAGTTTTATATTTTTTCTGACTTGAAGGTGTCGTGTTTTTGGAACATGTCTATGATCGTTTTATAGACTTGACCATTTATTACAGTTAGGTCGATCTGCTGTAGCTGCTGCCTCAGGTGTTAGTTGGGTATCTCTTAAGAGCATGGATTGTGACGTGAAAATAAAGCGGTGTTGCTCCCTATATGTTTAATATTGTTAGGGAACTTACAATCTTCTAGACATGAACAATTAGGAATATGTTGGTACTCCGGATTGGGTTTATATTGCGATAGCTTTTGTTTGTCGTGACGAGATCCTTGTATTTCATGTAATTACAGAATATTGCTAGTTTGGCTTGGCGTATGTTCTTGGTAGTCTGTGTACAATATGACAAAAGAACATTGTAAGAACAAAAACATGGGAAATCTCATCATGATAAACAAAACTACTGTAGTAAAAATTCTTAATAACGCCATTGTCATTTATGAATTTACCTGTCAAGAAGGATGTTGTAAACTCCTCAACACACACCGCCACCAGCTTACTTAACCACAACTCATAACACAGCAGAAAGCAAACCAAACTGGAGGCAAAAATTCAGGATTGACCTTCTCAGTCACTAAAATTATATCTGATTCTTTAAAATTTATTTGACATATTCAATACATCAAACATCTCCGATCAAGCCTTAAAAAAAAACAATTAAAATTTTTGCCCAATAGGGAAACTTTGTTTTTATTCCTGTAACTCAATGGAAATTAATTAATTTTCTGGTCAAATTTGCCCTGATTCATTTAAGTCATCGTCTACTATCATATTATAGCAAAATTATACCTTAGTATAAAAGGTAAGGTTAAGCTAACTTAGGTTAGGTTAGGGTTTGCCCACCCTGGCTCAGGTCAATTACCCACATCAGGGCCTGGGGGTGAAAATATAATAATAATAATAATAATAATAATAATAATAATAATAATAATAAGCCATAAATAAATACAAAAAAAAATCAATAGTGAGAAACAATATATGTATGTTGTGTTGTCAATAGTAAGAGAAACAATTGAGACCCTGCAGTTGTGTGTAAGTGAGGCAGAGAGTCAGATGAGCAGCCTGGGACTTGGTCACATATGGCAGCAGGGTCTACGATATAGATCTTCTGATTAAACCTTAAAACACAACTGACGCTTTTTGGTCAAACAGGAAATTTATATAAACTAATTTTGTCTTTCACTTAAAAAGTAATTTACTATCATAACACTTGAGCTATACAATATATCGAATTTAGGTCGGATTATATAATGTTAGGTCACGTTAGGCAGGTTAGAAAATATGCTGTTCATCTCTACATACAAATTAAAGTTACGAAAGAAAAGAAATACACGGAAAACTATTGTTATTTCTCAATTATCCCTCTTTATCGTGACACACACACACACACACACACACACAATGAGAGCTAAATAAACAGTTTCTTTGCTATATAAGAGATGCATCTTCACTTACCGAATTCAGTTTCTGGTGTAGGAGGTAAGGTTTAGTACTTCCTGCACAAAGACATACATGTAATCCTCACCCCACACAACATGGTCGCACAGTGGGAATTCATCCGAAGCTTTAAAAGATATAACCCACAAAATACTTCTTGTAATATAATGTCATTAAAAGATAGTACTGACTGAATTAATGTCCTCATCATTCTCTCTAGAGGCACGTCACACTTCAAACAGACGATGCAACCATAATACGAGGTTTCTTCATAATGTTATATTTCCTATTGTAAACATTTTTTCTTAATTAACCCTCATTATATAATAGACGCTGCTGTCGGTAATTGCCAATGAATTAGTCGATAATCTAAATATTTACAAGTGATTCCAAATAACCATCTTATTGCAAATTCTCTGATACTTCAGGATCTTAAAACCCTGTCGTAATTTTCTGTGATTCGTCGAGCAAATACTTCATCCGTGGTAAATCCAAGACAAAGTGGTACCGGATTATATAAACACATCTTACCTAAATCAGATGCTTGTTCGGCTGGCTGTCCTTCAGGGAAATAGTCACATGCCTGTTCGTTATCCCTGACCATAAATCCCTCTATCTATATGGAAATGTTCGCCCAGTGCCCCCTCGCTCCCTCACTTAATCTCCCCTTTCTTGTGTTCCCTTTCAACAACAAGCATGCTAGATTTTGTTTCTATTAAAAATTCACCCTCCAGTATTAGATCTGAGACACAATCAGAATAAAAGATGGGAAGGTGTAAAAAAAAATGATGATAAACGTAATTTAATTGTTTTGTTAATCGCTAGCCTCGGAGGGAACTTGGTGTGCCACTGAACTATTAAGATCGTTTTATAAATGAGTTTAATCCTGTTGTTTTAACTGAGACAAGAGCACATTATAGGATAAGAATATTACTAAGTGATCCAGTTGTACACCAGAAACTTATCTAACAGGTTTCAATGTCATTTTGATTGAATTTAGAATCTTTGTTAGCATGGTAACTATTTAATGACTTTTCGGATTTTGTTGATGACATTAAACGTCTCATTACTGTTGATGGTAAAGTTATTGTTAGTTCATCAGTAAAGTAAACCATTCTTCCTCTCCTGGCTTAGCTACATCGCCTGTTCACTTCTCATCTCAACTGTTGTGATGTGTCTTGTTTCACGAGGGCTGCCTACAACCTTTGTCTTTGCCTAAATAACATGAAAACTAATACGAATATAACTATGCACTGTAGTCAACGTTATTATAATTGTCTATTTCTCTCTCATTTTACATTTATAATTAAACACACACACACACACACACACACACACACACACACACACGTATATATATATAAAGGTTATTCCGAGTAAACTCTCTCACCGTAGCAGTAGGTGTAGCTAACAATATAAGGCATTAACATAAACTTGATATATTTTAACTAAGCTTGTTTATTACCGCTCGTGCATTGTGCTTTATGTACTGCATCTCCTCATGTCTCAGGCTTAACAGTGACCACCTTTTATAGCTGCTTGTGGCTAGTGCCTCTCTCTCTCTCTCTCTCTCTCTCTCTCTCTCTCTCTCTCTCTCTCTCTCTCTCTCTCTCTCTCTCTCTCTCTCTCTCTCTCTCTCTCATCTTTACCTATAATCTGTTATTGATTATTGTCATGTCTTTTAAATGGATAACTTATATTAAACGTAGGAGTATTATTACCCCATCAGTATTACTAGTGTTGTTATACCTCTAGTATTTAGTTATATATATATATATATATATTAACCCTATAATGCTCTCCTAGTAACCTTAGTTATAATTATTTTTGTACATATGACATTGATAATAGTTTCTTTCAATATAAAATATTCTCCAGTTCTACCTTAATATCCAGTAGTACTAATCTGCTAGTTCCCAATACTAACATACTTGCCTTCACTACTACCCTACTAGTAACCATTACTAACCAATTTTCCTAGTACTACCCTGATAATTAACAGTACTGCCCTGCAAACTAACAGTACTACCCTGATAATTAACAGTACTGCCCTGCTAACTAACAGTACTGCCCTGCTACCTAACAGTACTGCCCTGCTAACTAATAGTACTGCCCTGCTAACTAACAGTACTGCCCTGCTAACTAACAGTACTGCCCTGCTAACTAACAGTACTGCCCTGCTAACTAATAATCCCAGTACTGTCCTAATAACCCCTGTACTGTCCTAATAACCCCTGTACTGCCATAATAACCCCTACACTGTCCTAATAACCCCTGTACTGTCCTAATAACCCCTGTACTGTCCTAATAACCCCTGTACTGTCCTAATAACCCCAGTACTGCCATAATAATCCCTGTACTGTCCTAATAACCTCTCTACTGTCCTAATAATCCCAGGTACTACCACCTCGTCACTTACTATTTTCCCTGCTATCTGTTATAACACATTACTAGCTCCAACACTACCCCAAAACCTAGCACAAACCTGCTAGTTCCTAGTCCTCTGCTTCTAGCCCCAACATTTCCTTACTTGCTACCCAGTACAATCCCCATAGATCTTCGATACAATGACTACCCGACTAGATCAGTGCCACCCAGACACCTCAGTATTACCCAACTAGATCAATGCCACCCAGACACCTCAGAACTACCCTGCTAGCTCAGTGCCACTCAGACACCTCAGAACCACCCTACTAGTTCAGTGCCACCCCATACACCTCAGCACTACCCTACAAGATCAGTGCCACCCCATACACCTCAGCACTACCCTACTAGCCCTCAATACTACCCCACTAGCTCAGAGCACTGCCCTGCTAGTCCTCAAGACCTTACATGTTATTAGAATCATCCTACTAGTCTCACTAATGCCCTTGGTACCTTCATCGTCGTTCAACTCTCCATTAACACTGTCTAGTTCTTGCTGTTACTGCCTCACTACCCTTCAATGCTTCCTTATTTTAATTCTAGTCCGACTTCATCATCTACTGTTTCGATAGCCCAAGTAATGCCTCTCCAGCCTCTAGTGTTAAGCTGCTTTCAAGATAAATTAATGCCTCTAGCTGCCTTATGTAGGTACAGTCCCCTTCACTTATGCGTTTACAGGGGCATGTCGGGTTTTGTGCAGTGTGGCAGTGCTATGTTTGTTTACATTCGATAAAAGGAAACTCGTAATAGTAAACATTATATGGAATCGAAGTAAAACAATATTAAAACAAATATCTCAATGATAATGATTTGTGGAATGTTTATATGACGAGCCCCTGTAAACGCACTAGTGAAGGAGACTGTACCACCCTTCTAGTCACTATTACCTACTGTTCCTCTACCCTGAAATATTCTCATACTAGTTCCAGTATTGCCTTTCCAATGGCCAAGTGCTATCTTATTAATCGCGAGCTTTACCAAAATATTATTCAGTTTTATCCTTCTACTATCCTTCTTTCTGTATCATTCTATCCCCCTCTACCAGCCCAGTGTTGCCTTGTTAGTCTTTGGTATTATTTAAATAGGCGCATTTAATATCTCCAATAACCATTTGTACGGCCTCATACTCGCCCCAGTCCTTTTTTTATTAGTTTCCAGTCCTATCCAACTGTTCGCTAGTACTGCCCCCTTACTAGCCCAAGAATTTCCTACCCTGCTGCTCGCTGAGAATCATCTTGGGCCATCCTCTTGATCTCGCAGCCGCCCTCACCACTGTTATTATACAGAGCGTCCACATTAACGTAAACTTAAATCCGTCTTCAGATTGAATTTTTCTTTCTCAGGTTTTCTTAGGTACGATTCCAACACTTACTTCAATGGTAACTGCACATTCCTACCTGGTTTTCTCTCGTCCAGATGAAGGCATTCGTGCCGTCATTCATTCCGATCTTTCTTGCTCCTATTAGCTAAACCTCCAATCCCTTCAACCACGCCGTTTTTTACACTCAATAGATTTCTTAACCTCAAAAAATTGAAGGTATGCCCCGGCTCACGGACAGATACACACTGACTCACTGCAGAGGCCTCTTCCTTTATTAATAGTCTCACCCAATACGAATCCATGACCATCCTGGTGAAAAACTAATTTATGTTTGCCCTTCACATCTCAGCCAAGTTTTTACACTTTGGCTGTGCCATCAGTTATTGGTTCTTCAGATCTTCTCCTCCTTACACTCCTCTATTTAGCCTTTGACCTGCACTATGTGGCACAACAGTAGAGTTGCCTGAGATCATTAAAGAGACTGGCACTCTCAATTCACCTGAACTATAACATTCACCTTATATCCAATCTTGCTGATAAAACTTCACAAATCATTCACCTTAGTATAGAACTCTTCCTCGGTCACGTTCTTTTGCAAAATGACCGAGACCAAAAACTCCTCCTACAACACACATCACTCATCAGAACCCCAACAGTCCAACTAATGGTAACTTGTTATGATTATTCCCCAAGTAATTTTACTGTACCTTCTATAACCCAAATATATCTTCCCTCATCTGTCCTGGTAACACAACTTCAGTCATAGTATAAAATAAAGCTAATTTTCTAGGTTGCATGTTTGTCCAAACGTCAGTGACCCATAATCATGATAAGTGCGCCACCCTCCTTCCTATAATACCTGTTCCAGATTTACCTCGGCCTATGCAACCACTTCAACTTTATAGCTGCCTATTAAACTTACCCACTCCACCATTTCTTTAATATTGTTACGTGATATTTCTAAAGCTTTCAATAATGTTTGGCATCACTCTTTTCTTGCCAAACAGTCTGGGTCATCTGGATTTTTATAATGACTTGCTATCCTTCTTTCTGTCCAATCCAGTTCTGGCTCTACCCTATTGACTTTCCATAATAATGAGCTTCTTATCATTCCTTTGAGCAGGACTGATGTATTAAATAACGTTCTCCAGTGTATCGCCTAAAAGCTAATAGCTCTTTACACCAAAACACACATTCTTCATAAACAAACCAGCGTGTATTTCATTCAACATCGTCCCCATGATACCAACTACAAAATGTAATGTCCTTAGTCTTAATTTAACTCATAACGTCTCTTAGAACCACCACATTTCCAACATTGTTAAAGATACCACTAAAACACTAGGTTAACTCCTCTGGGCTTGCTAATGGTTTATATCTGTACAACTTTACGCTTTCCAACAGCCATGTCAGCTCTCACTTGAAATATTGCTGTCACTTAGCCCTGTTAAATAATGTACATAATAAAGGTATTAGTGTCTTACCCTTCGCTCCCCTTCCATATAACGTGGCTCAATTCTTCATTTCAGTGGTCAGCGTACCGTTGAAAACTACGCCATGGCTTCTCATACCTTTCAATCGTAGACGCAACACAGGTTAAATCCTATCCTGATACTCTCACTATGCGCAAGTTTCCCCATCATTCCTTTCACGTCACGACCATGGACCCTAGAACCTACATTCACTAAAGACACGCCTATAGGTCAAGTTGTTAGTAGCACTTCTATGTCAATAAAAACCTTCCCTCGTGCATCACAGTGTTAAAACTAATATCACTACTCCCTTACTATACCTCACAGCTATCTTCCTTACTCCCAAACTACTTTACTAGCTCTAGTTATATTGTCTAGCTACCAGTACGACCCTACACGCCCCTGGTGTAATTCTAGCGACCCTAGCATTAACGTAGGAGTTTCACGTATTTAACCATACACTAGAAGATTAATAATGATATTCTTTGCCACTGTTTTCATTGTCCAATTACCTCCCTGTTAGCCTTATATTACACCTCATACATGCTACCCTCATGTTACTCCCTAATACCTACTAGCCTTATATTACACCTCATACTTACTAGCCTCATATTACCCCCTCATACCTGCTAGCCTCATATTATCCCCTCATACCTGCTAGCCTCATATTACCCCCCTCATATCTACTAGCCTCATATTATTCCCTCACACTTACTAGCCTCATATTACCCCCTCATATCTACTAGCCTCATATTACTCCCTCATACCTGCTAGCCTCATATTACCCCCTCATATCTACTAGCCTCATATAATTCCCTCACACTTACTAGCCTCATATTACCCCCTCATACCTGCTAGCCTTATATTACCCCTCACACCTGCTACTAGCCTGTACTAACCCTGGCTTCTCCCACAGTCCTTGTCCGGCGGGGTTCATCTGCCTACAGGGGTTCGGGGACAATCCCAACTATGGTTTTACCAATTTTGACAGCTTCGGTTGGGCTTTCCTATCAGCGTTCCGACTTATGACACAGGACTATTGGGAAAATTTATATCAATTGGTAAGTTATTTAATATACATTGTAGTTAAGGTTATTTAATGTGTGTGTGTGTGTGTAGTGATAATTGATAAAGCGAGACTGATAAGAGGGAACTTAAGTTGATTAATAAGGTGGGTCGGGTACTGTATGCAGATGATACTGTTGTGGTGCATAATTACATAATTCATAGTGGACGTGAAAATAAGTAAAGGGCTTTTGTTAAGTAAAGAAGGGATGCTGGGCTTTATAAATGATAGTTTAAATAAAGTAAATGTATCAGCGAATAATGCAGTTGGTGAAAATTAAATCTTTGGGGAACTAAGGGAAAGAAGGTAAGGTAGTTAAGGCAGTAACGTAAAAGATGAATAATTCTGGATCTGTAAAGTGGAGTTTGGGTATAAGGGAAAGACATGGATAAGAAGCAGTGTGGGGGGTGAATATGAAGGAAGGTATAAGAAACACTGTATAATAAGGAGATGTGGAAATAAAAGACGTTGTGGAGAAACAGGAGATAAGGGATTACTAAGAGATTATAGTCATACTTAGAAATTAGGAAGTAAAACATAAATATAAAAATGTTTAATTCAGGGAGAGTGAACGACGCCATTGAAGGAATAGACAGATGTGTAATTCTTAGTTTCTGCCTATATAGTGTGTTTGTGTGTGTGTGTGTGTGTGTGTGTGTGTGTATGTGTGTGTGTGGTTTTCTCTATTTTATGTATTTAAAAGGTTGTGATACATATTAGTACTTTATGTTAATTTTTTGGGGGTTGGCTCTCCCATGTTGCTGTCTGACGGTGTTGCATTTGATTCACCCTCGTTCCCCTCTGTTTCCATAGGAGTAACATGGGACTTCTGGTTCTGGGTAATACATATTTCACTTAATTTTACTGGTGCTATGTTTGGTCAGATTTGGTACCTCATATCCTACCCAATTTTCACTGTCCTTCTGTAGGTGCTACGTTCGGCTGGTCCTTGGCACATTATATTCTTCGTGGTGATTATCTTCTTGGGGTCATATTACCTGGTGAACCTCATCCTAGCCATCGTCGCCATGTCTTACGACCAGCTGCAGAAAAAGGCAGAAGAGGAGGAAGAAGCAGCCTTAGCAGAAGAAGAAGCACTCAGGGTAAGTGCACCACCTTAAAGGCTGTTTACCACTTTTCCCTTCATATTTGCAGCTGAAAATTAACCCATTGTTTTAAGGGATATTACGAGTTTCTTGCCTAATGACACTGTCTTTTTTTTAGAATATAGATTTTTTCTAATTTTATGTTATTTTGGTTCTTGAGATCTGACTGGCAAGTTAATACAGACTGCAGTATTTTATTGCATACATAACAAAATATAATTGTAGCGTAATTTAGGTTAAAAGAGGAGGAAAGTGTGTGATTGTGACGGACTGGTCTGCTGTGCTACCAACAGGCTCAGGAGGTAGAGGCAGATGAAGCGACTGAGGCGGCGCTAGCTCTGGCTAGAGGAGACCTTGACGGGGGTTCCATAATAAAGTCCCCGTCAGACTTCTCATGTCACTCTTATGAGCTGTATGTAGACCAGGATAAAGTCAACGACGACAACAGCAAGGAGAAGATGTCCATTAAGAGTGAAGGAGGAGAATCCATCCATGATATCAAGGCACGTCCGAACGGAAAGCTGGCCACGGCGAGGAAGGTCAGTGACACCACTTTCTTCGTTGCTTTAGGACGTTGGTAGGCTCCACCAGCCAAGTCCCCGGTGAAGTCATCGCAAAACAATGAATTGGCTGTAACAACTTTATAAATTCGTAATTTGACCCCTGGACAAAATTTGAGAAAATATGCTGTTCTTTATATTATTTGCCTATAATGTGTGTTTTCTCTCAATCTAGTTCATGTTTTGTGTTTATCATTTATTGACCAACCAGATGTGGTACAATACTGCAGCCCTTCACTAACCATAAAACAAAAGTTATTACACTTTATGCAGTTACAATCTCCACTTATTTTGTTGTTATCATTGTATGTATATACTTACATATATCTGGATACTACAGTGCTGCTGCTTGGCTGTTGGTTGTGTGCGGGGCCTCACTCTCCTGGGGGAGCGGCTAGGTCTCCCTACCTCTCACAAAGCTGGCCCCGACGCACACTTTGCACTGTGCCTCTTTGTCCTCTTGCCGTAGTTCTCCATATTAGCGATTTAGCCAACCACTCCATTTTAGAATAGATGGACATTTCTATAGAAAATTATGATCTGAAAGCATGAAACAGACGTCTGGTCTAGCATTATAAAACTGCGGTTTAGTCAGAGTCATTAGTCACATATTAGCCAATTTTACTGAAACTAGAGAGTCAGCCAAGTATGTCTTAAATATTATTTCATATGTTTAGATGCATGGGGACTCTTAACTAGCCGTTATCCATAAATACGTGCGTCATCATGTAAAATAGCTAAGAGTAAAATAGAGGTCAGCATGAAGTGTACTGACAAGCCCTCGGCCATTGTGTAGCATGCCACAAGTCCTACAACTCCATCCACCTTTAATTGAGGTCTAATTTTCTCACGTTCGTTCTATGGTGGTCAGCAATACATGATACTGTTGTTATTAGGCACAGATTAGAGTTCATTTTGCCCTGTGGTCACCTGCAGGTCACTAGTGTTAATGAGCTGTAGTCGACCGTCACCTTAGATCCCAAACAGGTGATAGAGTCATGTCACGTCAAAAATGTTGAGCTACCTGTTTCTGATAATTATGTTGAATTACTTGTTGATGATAGAGTCAAGATGACTTACCTGTTACTGATAAAGTCCGATTGCGTTATCAGAAAGTGCCAGACTGGAACACACACACACACACACACGTCTGAAGGTTATTATATTATTGACATTGTCTAATTTCAGTTATTTATTGCCTCCAGCGTAAAACTTAACCACATATCAATATTTTATCTATGTTTATGTCACGTGTTAGTGTTAAATTAGGTCTCGTGTTAGTGTTAAGTTAGGTTACGTATTAGTGTTAAGTTAGGTTACGTATTAGTGTTAAGTTAGGTTACGTATTAGTGTTAAGTTAGGTTACGTGATAGTGATAAGTTAGGTCTGAGTTTCCCAATTAATTTTAGACATTACCGTAAAACAAACCTAATAACAGTACTCACTAGTCCCACATAGACTCTGCATGATAGCAAATTAAACTCACGATCTAATTTCTACCACATTTGTATTGCTAATTGTGTATTATATAGTAATTACAAATAGGAATAATTGACCAAAAGCACACACTCGAAAAATGCCAAATTACACCCATGGGGATAATTGGGAACCCTTGAGTTAGTGGATGCACCCTCAACCTTGCCCTTTAGTGTACCGATGGTTTAGGTTTCAATGTCCTCAACCTTGCCCTTTAGTGTACCGATGGTTTAGGTTTCAATGTCCTCAACCTTGCCCTTTAGTGTACCGATGGTTTAGGTTTCAATGTCCTCAACCTTGCCCTTTAGTGTACCGATGGTTTAGGTTACAATGTCCTCAACCTTACCCTTTAGTGTACCGATGGTTTAGGTTTCAATGTCCTCAACCTTGCCCGTAAGTGTACCGATGGTTTAGGTTTCAATGTCCTCAACCTTGCCCTTTAGTGTACCGATGGTTTAGGTTTCAATGTCCTCAACCTTGCCCTTTAGTGTTCCGATGGTTTAGGTTTCAATGTCCTCAACCTTGCCTTTCAGTGTACCGATGGTTTAGGTTTCAATGTCCTCAACCTTGCCCTTTAGTGTACCGATGGTTTAGGTTTCAATGTCCTCAACCTTGCCCTTTAGTGTACCGATGGTTTAGGTTTCAATGTCCTCAACCTTGCCCTTTAGTGTACCGATGGTTTAGGTTTCAATGTCCTCAACCTTGCCCTTTAGTGTACCGATGGTTTAGGTTACAATGTCCTCAACCTTACCCTTTAGTGTACCGATGGTTTAGGTTTCAATGTCCTCAACCTTGCCCGTAAGTGTACCGATGGTTTAGGTTTCAATGTCCTCAACCTTGCCCTTTAGTGTACCGATGGTTTAGGTTTCAATGTCCTCAACCTTGCCCTTTAGTGTTCCGATGGTTTAGGTTTCAATGTCCTCAACCTTGCCTTTCAGTGTACCGATGGTTTAGGTTTCAATGTCCTCAACCTTGCCCTTTAGTGTACCGATGGTTTAGGTTTCAATGTCCTCAACCTTGCCCTTTAGTGTACCGATGGTTTAGGTTTCAATGTCCTCAACCTTGCCCTTTAGTGTACCGATGGTTTAGGTTTCAATGTCTTCAACCTTGCCCTTCAGTGTACCGATGGTTTAGGTTACAATGTCCTCAACCTTGCCCTTTAGTGTACCAATGGTTTAGGTTTCAATGTCCTCAACCTTGCCCTTTAGTGTTCCGCTGGTTTAGGTTTCAATGTCCTCAACCTTGCCCTTTAGTGTTCCGATGGTTTAGGTTTCAATGTCTTCAACCTTACCCTTTAGTGTACCGATGGTTTAGGTTTCAATGTCCTCAACCTTGCCCTTGAGTGTACCGATGGTTTAGGTTTCAATGTCCTCAACCTTACCCTTTAGTGTACCGATGGTTTAGGTTTCAATGTCCTCAACCTTGCCCTTTAGTGTACCGATGGTTTAGGTTTCAATGTCCTCAACCTTGCCCTTTAGTGTACCGATGGCTTAGGTTTCAATGTCCTCAACCTTGCTCTTTAGTGTACCGATGGTTTAGGTTTCAATGTCCTCAACCTTGCCCTTTAGTGTACCGATGGTTTAGGTTTCAATGTCCTCAACCTTGCCCTTTAGTGTACCGATGGTTTAGGTTTCAATGTCCTCAACCTTGCCCTTTAGTGTACCGATGGTTTAGGTTTCAATGTCCTCAACTTTGCCCTTTAGTGTACCGATGGTTTAGGTTTCAATGTCCTCAACCTTGCCCTTTAGTGTACCGATGGTTTAGGTTTCAATGTCCTCAACCTTGCCCTTCAGTGTACCGATGGTTTAAGTTTCAATGTCCTCAACCTTGCCCTTTAGTGTACCAATGGTTTAGGTTTCAATGTCCTCAACCTTACCCTTTAGTGTACCAATGGTTTAGGTTTCAATGTCCTCAACCTTGCCCTTTAGTGTACCAATGGTTTAGGTTTCAATGTCCTCAACCTTGCCCTTTCGTGTACCGATGGTTTAGGTTTCAATGTCCTCAACCTTGCCCTTTAGTGTACCGATGGTTTAGGTTTCAATGTCCTGTATCTGCATTCAGCTAACAGGTCACCAGGTCTAGGGGATACAGTTGCATCTTCACTGCTGGGGTCAAGTCAAGCTCATCCATTGTCCCAGGGCAGAAACAAAGGACTGCATGTGTCCATCAGTGTTGTCTTACTACTGTCGATGTCTAAGGCTAGATGAGTCGCATGTCAGTGCTGTAGTTAGATTGAGTCACATTATAGCTTCAGGTAGTCTGAGTCACATGTTGGGGTTAAGTTTAGTCACATTTTAATTCCGGTTAATGTGAGCCAAGTATAAAGAGAAGAGACTGACTCACCTGTTAATGCAAGAGGCTGGGTTAAGTCACAAGTTAGATCATGCGTTTAGTCATTTGCGGTTGAGTCACATGATATTACTGTTGTTAACTTGAGTCACATGTCCGTCGGTGTTAGGTTGAGTTGCATGCTAATGTGAGGTTGGGATGAGTCTCATGTTAGTGCTGGGATGAGTTACATGTTAGTGCTGGGATGAGTCACATGTTAGTGCTGGGATGAGTCACCCGTTAGTGCTGGGATGAGTCACATGTTAGTGCTGGGATGAGTCACCCGTTAGTGCTGGGATGAGTCACCTGTTAGTGCTGGGATGAGTCACATGTTAGTGCTGGGATGAGTCACATGCTAGTGTTGGGATGAGTCACATGTTAGTGCTGGGATGAGTCACATGTTAGTGCTGGGATGAGTCACATGTTAGTGCTGGGGATGAGTCACATGCTAGTGCTGGGGATGAGTCACCTGTTAGTGCTGGGATGAGTCACATGTTAGTGCTGGGATGAGTCACATGTTAGTGCTGGGATGAGTCACATGCTAGTGCTGGAATGAGTCATACGTTAGTGCTGGGGATGAGTCACATGTTAGTGCTGGAATGAGTCATATGTTAGTGCTGGGATGAGTCACATGTTAGTGCTGGGATGAGTCACCTGTCAGTGCTGAGCTAGGGGGCCAACATGTGCAGGAGCTTCAATAATATGCATGAGGTTAGAAAAATATATTTATTCGTGTCTCCGTTTTTTATATTAGCCAAGTGTTGGTGTCGGGTGCGTCAAGTATAGAAGCAATATGTTTAACTGCTAGCGCTATAAATGTTGTCACTATAGACGCATTCAAGTGTTGGTAGGTTGTACTACTCAATAGCGTTAGAATCTTAGCTTTGTTTGAGGACAGATCTACGCAAAAAAAAACTATTTATCAGTTACTGCTGAATGTAGAAGTAAAGGTTTAATTTATTTGTTTTAACCTAAAGATTTTTATTGAGTCAAACCTTTGAAAGACCTATGTTATTAGTTACGGCTCATCTTCTGCATACAGTGGCACGGATCAAGATGTTTAACATCAGTTTACACATAATCCATTATAAACCAATGAATATTAATGTCATGTTTGACCGCCAGACAAAGTGTAACACAACAGTGAACACCTCTCACACCCCAGCCTATATGTGTTTATGTATGACATGCTGTCAGTGTCCAGCTTAGCTATTGTGCAAGCCTTAATTACATATAACAAGATATACTGTACATCATAATGAACCAAATTATTGACTAGTTTATAACATGTAATTGTTGTGAGGGATCATCTCACTGGTGTATGAGAATTATCTCTTCTCCTGAGTTTAAACATAATTGTAATAAACTAATTTTAAGATTAGAATAGACTGTACTGATTATTTTCTACGTTCTTCTCGCGTAACACAATGTTGTTCAGAAGTAATACTGAGTGCTTGTAGATACCAGACCTCACTACTGGTACTCATTTAAAACATATCCTGTGCAAAGACACATTTCTAAAAATTTTAGAGTACAATTTACATCTGGTAGCTGTTATGTGTACTAGTTATGCAAAGTTTTCACAGTGTGATAATTGATCATGGACGATTGTAATGGAGAATTTGTCACAGTTTTCACATTGGAATTTTGAAGCATTTCTAGAGGTCTCGTCCTTGGTGCTTGTGTTGCGGTCATCTGCTGCTCAGTCACAGTCCCGTATATCCCATGTGTGTTGACTGGCCCTCCTTATTTTCTGGTGACTTAAAATGTTTTCAAGTTTAGAAATGAAACTAACACAGGTAAATAATATGGCGAAAACGATGGTGATGTTGAGGACGTGTGCCTCCTGCTCTGTCTGGTGCACCACATACTGCCCGTCGGCGAGGTGTGTCAAATCTTTGGGGCTATCATGTAATAAGAGACTTGTTCAGAATATGGAACATCGGTTCATAAACTTATTCGTATTTATGTTTTTCGTATAATTAAAATCTAGCCATCATTTAATAGATGCCCAGCTGTCAGGGGCAAGAGTCAGCCAATGTTTACCGACTCAACATTACTGTACCTTCAGCCATTAGCCACCGGGTCTTAGTGTTTAAACTTAGTCTAACAATATGTCTTGTAGAAAGCGCGCACCTGCAACCTCTCGTGAAGGGCCTTACTATGGAGTGAATATGAGATGTGGTGTGAATGAGCAGTAATATATCAAGGTGTCACATCTGTCATGATGGTGAACCTCTTCAACTACAAGCTCCTCCTGCGTCAAGTTTTACGTCTTTCGTTTACACTAAAATGAAGCATGTCACTTCATCTTGTCATTGCTTTTGTTATTTTATAGTGACAAGCGTTACGGTACAAAAGAATCATACCATTACATGTACCAAAAATCCCATTATAATTTGCATGTC